>JAADXZ010000566.1:0-17933 GCA_023338055.1 Phytopythium mirpurense | reverse complement strand
GTTTCTCGACATGGGCAGCGCGTGTTGACTTGCCCACTCCATCGACTCGAATGCATCACGGTCTTTTGATTAGCGAAGCGACTCGAACGCCCTCCATCCCGGTTCTTCCTTGTCGTCGCAACCTGTGATATACCATGGAACTGTATCAACAGCCACTGCCGCCGGCGATGCGCAGGCACGCCGTCGAGTCCCAAAGCGAGAGGATGTTGGTCATGACGGTCCAGCAAATCGAGAAGATGAGGACGATGATCGCCAGCGTGCCGAGGAACTTGCTGCGCTTGCCGTTGGCCTTGAACGCCTGCGCCTCGGCCTTTTGTCTCGGCAGCAGGAAGGCGAATGCCGCCGCAAAGATGTTGAACGCGTACGCGATCACGTACGCGTACGTCAGGTCCATGTGCACGGCGCGGTCGTCGCGTTTGAGAGCAGCACGGCCAATGTCGAAATAGCTGTCGACCGACTTGGTGATGACCGTGCCGAGTGGCGAAGAGCTGAAGGTGATGGAGGCGAGGAAGCCGACGCACGTGGCCTCACGACCCGGCTCGGCGATCTCGACCATGGTGATCATTCCCGCGTAGTCGACGAACTCGCCGACAAAGTCCTCGAGCAGCGGCACGCCGAGCCAGAACCACTGGCTGCGGTACACGTTCCAGACGGTGAAGAAGGTCGGGAAGGAGTCGACAAAGACAGCGAAGAGCTGCGCAGCGAGGGCCAGATAGCGCCAGTCCCACTGCAGACCCCAGCGCTTGAGCGTGTAGACGCCCGCGATGACGAGCACATTGCTGATGCACGACGCGATGCCGTTGTTGAGCGGCGTGACGCCCGCGTACATGGACTTGATGTTGCTTGAGGCCGTCACGGAAATGGAGCTGAAGACTTTGGTGAAGTAGCGGAAGCCAAAGAGGCGGTAGTAGGGCTGCGTCTGCACCAGGCGGAACATCTCGCGGGTAAAGTCACCAAAGGACTCCATCGGCTCCGTGACCTTCTCCTCCGTCACGCAGAACCAGCACATGGGGATGGTGATGCCGATGGCCGCGGCGCTGATCCACATGATGCCGCTGAAGCCGATGGTCCACGAAAAGTCGCCGCCGTACGCCTCACTGTTGAGACCGAGGCCCGTGAGGAAGGCCGTCAAGATGCCGAGCCCATTCTGAACGAGGAAGATGTTGGTCTGCAGAGTGCCACGGCTGTCCTCGGGCTCCTGCTGCGACATCTCGATGAAGATGCCGTGGGTCGGGCCATAGGCAATCACCGCGCCGAGGTTGGCGAGCATGAAGAGGAAGATGAATTTGTTGCCTCGGCGCGGTGCGTCCGGGTGAACGAGCGCCAGCTGGGCGTCCGTCATGTTGGCAATGTCGATGTGTTCGAGCGACGAGTCCTCGTAGTACGGAGGGCCGAGTGGGATGACGGCCATGAGGAAGTACGCGATGAACGCGATGCCCCAGCCAATCACCAGGTACGGGCGGCGGCGGTAGCCGAAGATCGGGCAGATGTCCGTAAAGACAGACAGGAACACGCGCAGCACGCGAGGGATGCGTACGAGCGCCTGCGCTGTCGCGACGAGCAAGCCCGACATGTACAGATAGTTGTTCATGACGGCGTAGAGGATGCTGAGACTCATGCCGTAGACGATCGTGACGCAGCAAAAGCTGGCGAGCACTCCGATGTGGCGCGGCGACCAAATGGACGGAGCTCCGCCGGCGCGGAGCTTGCCCTTCTCGAAGTCGCTGACGCCATTGACGCTGGACTCGCCCAATGTGGTGGGCGACTTGAGCACTTGGAAATCGACGGGAGACTTGAGCTTGGCTTGCGAGTCGATCGCTGGGGTGTCGCCTTGGTGCGCCATGCTGTGTCGGGGAGAGCGCAAATGCGAAAATGCCTGAAGGATCGGAGATGATAGTGCGTCGGCAGCGGGTTCCTAGCGATTGGCCGTCAGTACATCGGTGGGGCGGTGGAGCACACAACAAAGCGCGATCGATCGCTGCAGGACGACGAATGGATGAGCTCTGTCAATGTGTGTATGCGCGCGATTTGATTGTGTTTGGCAAGGGAAACACCAGGTTTTGCGATGTCGCATACGAAGTAAGGTACTGTAGGTCCCTTGCGTCGAGTTACTTTTGCAGGGCAACTGCTTCAAGGAGCATGCGGCAGTGTTTACAATTCTGACGTGACTCTAAATAGTAGGTACGCCACAAAATTGCCTATTATAGACAAGGATCCGTTCTGTGCGATACCAAAAAGCCTGTTCCTGAGGAAAAACATATTTGTTTTTCTAGGACCTTAATCCTAGTTTTCAGATGTCAGTCTGGTTGTGAGTCGGGCGTGCTGTACTGCACTGTACTTCAGATACAGTATACTGGGACAAAATGAGGCGGGCCTCTTTGTGCTAACTGTTAACTGTGTGCATTTGTCGATGGCGAACGAAACGAGCGCGAGGCAGGCTCATGATCTGAGTACTGTACATGCATGGTTGGAATCAGAATTTCCAACGTCCGCCGATCGGGACCAGAGCGAGCGCTCCATGGATCATTTATTTACTACGGCAGAATTTGCATAGCTCATGGTATAATATAGTATGCTTGTTATATACTTTCGAGCCACCGCACCTGATGCAGCAGCGTCCGTCCCCGAGGATGGAGCGCACCACAGAGAAACGTACGGCACTGGATGTAAAGAGGGGCGGGGCTCCATTTACTGTACCGGTAGGTTATCGTGAACGGTGTTGATGTCTGTAGTCGTATCCAGGTTGCGGTACGGTACAATGACTGTCCAATCCGGCGTGTGCCTCAAGCGAATGGCCTTGGGGATTCACCAAGAGTTGGAGTTAGCAACGTCGTCATGAGATGTCATTTGCTTGAGGCACGCGCCCGAGTCGACTGACTGTGTTTACAGATGTCCACGACATCTTCGAGGCGCGTCTGTCTCACTGTAGGACTTCCAGTTAACGGTCGCTCTCTCATTTGCGATGGGACTCCCACCCTTGCCACCCTCGTCCTTGGGCAGAGCGCAGCGGTCTACAGCACTTCTGACAGCATGTCCCGACACTACACACGTTGCACATAGCATATTGTAGGACCGCCTGAAAACGCTTCATCAACCACTCTAAGATTAAAAGGGATAGGTTTATGGTATTTTCGACAAATGTATAACAGTTGTTGTTCACTTTAGAATAATATTGCATGTGCACTGTATCCAACCTTGAAAATCAGTTTTTTTTACGAGAGTTCAGCCCGACGCGCAGCGCCTGCAGCAGGGCAACAGCGTCGCGATACGGCCCGCAACCAACGCTGACACAAATCCACCAGCCCACACAAAAACAAAAAAAACACACACACAATTCCCAAGACATTCTACAAATGATGTTCCCGCTCGACTCAGTACAACAGAAAAAACAGTAATGCTCTGAATTTTCTTTGTTTTTGCAGTAAGCAAAAATTGAATGAATTTGACAAAACATACTTTTGTTGACGTTTCAATTATCGACAAGAAGAGTGCTGGACATGAAGACAAAGTCACAAGCAAGACTGTTTTAAATTCCAAGCGCCAGTTGTTGGCGGGAAAAACAAATTATCTGTGCCACCAGTCGATAGCATATTTCATTCAGTGTTTCCCGCGTCTTGTAGCACGGCGAACAGCACTGCTGTCACAACAGTGCTCTACACGAGGCATCATTTCTCAATAGCAAATTTACGTTGTGCAGTCCAGTTTGGCTCGTGCCAAACTTCGAGGCAGACAACATATCCAATAGCCTGTACCGGGTACTACTCAGTGTCGACCTCTCCCCGAACGCGCCTTGTCGACAGCTTCGCGCTGGTACAGAAACGAGGAACATAAACCCTTCCTGGACATGTAGGATGTACGGCGGTGGGCGGCCGGCACCTGTAGACAATTTCGACCACCAACTTCTCGCCTGGTGCTGCGCCTCGACACAACGTGACCGCGACTTGTCAGACTGACGAGCAATCAGATGCAGCTGTGACATGTGATCATCGACGGGCATTGCCGAGTTTACAGCACCGGCGCGACTGTACATCCACCGGTCTGGTTCTGTGTTTTGTTCATTCAGTGTGATGTGAGCGGCTCACATCAGCATCGCGGACGGTCCATGCTCTTCTGCGCTGCACACGCACGTATGCTGACCTGGGCACGCGCTTTCAGGCGTTTCAGGGCCATCGCTCTCCTTTACACTGCTTTTCAGGGTGCGTCAGGGCCATCGCTCTACACGGTACGTATATCTATCTACATTTATTGGTACAGATGCTCCGAGGTTGACTCTTGATACACGCACTTTATCTGCACTTCGGGTAGCGCTAGGCAGCCTACCACCGCAGCCGGGTGGCGAAATGGCGGTAGGCATTCTCTGGGATCTGAAGCACGCGCGCAAAGTCGCGAGCGTCCAGAAACCCGTCGTGGTCGCTGTCGGCGGACCGGAAGCTGCGTGCGAGGTCGTATCGGAACGATCGCACCACCGGAGGCCGAGCCTCGGGCTCATGAGGCCCAGCACCATCGCGAAGAGCCCCCGTGCCGGTACTTGAGAATGGCGACAGCCGGAGCTGCATGTCCTCAAGGCTCACGCGGCCGTCGCCGTCGGCGTCCAACTGCGCGAATGCACGCGCGACGCTCGCGTCGAACTCTTCCCGGAACGCGCCGCTCTGTATCGCCGCCCAGTCAAGCAGCGCCGCACAGAACTCGTCGACAGCGAGGAACCCGTCGCCGTCCAGGTCCATGCCGCGCAAGAAGCTCCGCACCTCACCCGCCGTGAGCTTGTAGCCGCTGTTGGCCACGTACTCGGCGAGCTGCACGATGCCCAGGAGCGCGCTCGCGTCGCGCGCTACCTCCGAGTAGAGCACGACGACGTCCTGCTTGGCCTCGAGTGGAAGGTCCCGCGCCACTTGCGCCAGCACGGCTTGCTGCAGCCCGTTGAGCGTCCGGTAGAGCTGCAGCCGCTGCACGAGCGTGCCCTGCAACGCCGGCGGCATGGCGCTCGCCGCGCTCACACTAGCCGCATCCCTCTTGCCATTTCTGGCGACGATCCATGCGTGCTGCAGCGCTTGCTCGGCCGTCAAGCGGCGTATGACGTCGCGCTCCAGCAGCCTCCGCGTCAGGTCCTTGGCTCCTTCCGAGATGTCCGTCCAGGGATAAGAGTCCAGGTCGATCGGCTCGTGTAGGATGCGTTCGTCCAGCAGTGGCCCGCTCTCGAACGGGAAGCGGCCGCTGAGCAGTCGGTACATGACGACGCCACAGCTCCACAGGTCGGACGGGAACGAGTAGCTGCGGCGCAGCACCTCGGGCGCCGTGTACAGCGGCGTGCCTCGCAGCTCATGCAGCATCTGGCTGTCGCCGTTAGCGGCGGCTGGCACGAACGCGGCGCCGCCAAAGTCCGTGAGCTTGAGCGGCGAGTCGTCGCGCTCGTCCGCGAAGAGAAAGTTGTCGAGCTTGAGGTCGCCGTGCACGATGCGCAGCAGGTGGCACTGCCACACGACGTGCAGCACGTCCGCCATGTACATGCGCACGCGCGCTTCACGCTCGGACGCGTCCAGGACGTTCGGCGTGTCTGCTGATACGTCTGCTGCGTCTGGGGCGAGGCGCGCGGCTGCGTCGCCGCCCATACACTGCTCCATGACGAGGTAGACGCTCTCGTCGTCTTCAAAGGCGCCGAAGAAGTGCACGACGTTGAGCGTGCCGCCCAGCAGGATCATCATGCGCGCCTCTTGCTGCAGCGCGTGGAAGTCGCGAAGACTCACCACACGCGCCTTGGGCACGACCTTGACCGCTAGGTCCAGCGGACCAGACGCCGGCGCGGACGCATGCAGTGAGGTCCGCGGCAGCACGTGGAAGACTTGACCAAAGGCGCCCTCGCCCAGCTTGTCGCCGAGCGCGAAGCGCGCGTTGAAGTCGCGCGGCAGGCCAAAGTCCAGCTCGCTCGGCTGCGTCCAGAAGGTCGCGGCCTCGAGCGCCGCGCGCTGCAGCGGCGGGAAACGCGCCAGCCGCGCCAGTAGCGGCCGCCAAGCCTGACGGACACTGCCGAGCGCGGCGTCGGAGCCGAACGCGTTGAGTGAGGAGCGCGTGACGGACGCCGCCGCACTAGAGAACGGTTCTAGGAACGCCGATGTCTCGCTGAAGATTAAGCGGCAAGGACCGGTCGAGAGCTGTAGGGGGTGTGGGGAACACGAGGAGGAGGAGGGGGGGGAGGAGGAGGAGGAGGTTGGGTAGCACGCGCGGCGCCAGGGTGACGGCGAGCGTGTGGTGAGAGACCGCATCATGGAGTGGTGTCAAGCCGGCGCGGATGTGGGTGGAGGGGTGACACCAAACGACGCCCTTTGATATTGATTTGAGTATGTGGTGGACGTAACGGACGCTCGCCATTACTGTCAAACAATGAGGGGTGCACAAAATTTGTGCACCCCTCATTGTTTGACAGTAAAGCGGCAAATACCGGTATATACAGTGTACCGACTTGCTGAATTGATGATGAACTGGTATACCGATCTCATTCTTCATCGCCAATAAAGCGAATTACGTATCTCAATTCATGGAATCAGTTTACAAAAAGTACTCGAATACATTTTTCCTTTTTCAATGGTAATTATGAATATCTTGGATAAGCACTTTACCACGCAAAAATCTTCGTTGCAGTAATCAATGACAACCTCTGTAAGCGAAAGAAATGAATGGTTGGGTTTTTATTCGAAAACAAACAACAGCCTCATTAGTAGAAAAAAATGAAATCTATCGATGATGCGTCAAATCAATTTTTGAACAAAAAACCTCGTTTTTAATTTTGAAGAAGCGCGCATTTCATTAAATTAATCATCGATTCCGATAAGCGGAACGAGCTGAATCGAACCATACTTTCACATTTTACAATTCGTTTTCGTTGCGATAATCCAAAAGTGAACGATATACCTGTCAAAATTGATCGCACAAAACCACCAATATCTCGTTCAAAATTCGAGTTTGGCACCAAACCAAAATGTTTCGGATAGAGCTGATCATGCTCGTGTTGGTGATATGACAGTCGAGCTTGATTTCGTAACCCACAAAAAAGTTGTGGTTGCTGACTGGGAACCTTCATTCTTTTCGCAAATCGAGGAGGTATAATTTGACATCGACTATCAATCTTAGACGAAATATATTTTCTTTATAAATTATATTGTTTAAAATTATATATATATATTTGTCTGATAGAAGTGCCATTGTAAAAGAATGGTGCTAACATTATATTCGATGCGCACTTACTGATTTCGAAAGCACATAATATATTATGATTTCAAAGTACCATCGTTACAGAAACCGGTACAGTACTGTAAAATATACTGTCCTACTACTTTACATTTTTTTTTCATTTTTTAGAGTACTCAGTAAGTACGAACTACAATTTTATTCATTGCTGTTTGAGTAGCTGACGTTTCCCTATTCTTTCGCAAACACTTCCTAATGTACTTACGAACTTTTGGCGACACGTTCTCGGTACAGTATTCCTCACATTGTACCGGGTAATGTATGTTGAGCGCTGAACATTGTGAAGTAGTCGTTCGGGTCTTTGGTCGGATGGACTTCAAGTTGTTTGGAATGTATTAATATGAGTCCTTTCAATAGATTCGGTAAAAGCCAACTGGATTTTATTCCGATTTGACAACTCGCCATAACGCCAATCAAAACAAACGGTACAGTTTCTGGACTTGCTGAGTTGCATTCTTGGCTGATATGGAAAGCAAATACTGCACTATTGTATGATTTCAAATTGAATATTTCAGTACAGTAAAACGCATGCAGAGAGTGTATGATGGTCATACACTCTATGACCAAGTCGGTTTAGCAATATTTACGGTAAAAATGCATGAACTCCTATTTTTACGTAAAAACGGGGCATCCATTCAACGCCACCAGTTTTCGTCGGAATGTTTTGAGCCATTTTCTTGAAGTATCTGGCATTCTGCTGACCACATTTAAAACATTTTTTTTCTCATGCAAGTGATTCAGTACAAAAAATATGTATGCCATATATAATAGCTTTCTAAACACAATCCATTATAATGATTTCAAAGTAGCCAATATAAAGCGACGGGACACAGTTTGGGAGGGACGGGGAGGGGAGAAACCTAAAAAAATACTGCCCAACTGTAAGCAAATGCAAATTCGCAATTCTATACAGCAAACAAAACAATCCAAGAGAAACCCCCGCCCGCCCCTCCACGCTCTTTCTTCCGTTTTTTTTTTCTTGCTTCCTTTTCTTTTGGAAAACCTCCCGCACTTTCGAAACTCCAAGCAATCGCAAAAACCACCTGTTTGGACGGCGTACTAAACGCCCTCCGGTTTGAAAAGCAAACATAGCGACCACGGGTGAAATGCGAGGGAAAACGCGCAGCACCAAGGCGGCGATCGAGGAAGCCGTGAGCCGCGTGGTCGACGGCGGCGAGAAGCTCGAGCACGTCGCGGCCACGTCGGCCGTGCACGTGCTCACCATCAAAAAGTACATGGCCGCGCGCGGAGCGGACCCTTCGGCGGCGGGAGGACCGGCGGCAGGAGGACTGGCGGCGGGAGGAGCGGCGGCGGGAGGAGTGGTAGGAGGGGCGCGCCGCGGCCGCAAGCCCGCGCTGGACCCGCTGGCCGAGCAGGAGCTGCTGGAGCACGTGCTGCAACTGTCGGCCCAGGGCGCCGAGATAACGACCGAGCACGTGCTGCAGCTGGCCAACGACAAGGTGCTGCAGGTGTACGGCGAGAGCGCAGCGCGCCCGACGCTGTCGTTCAGCTGGCTGCGCCGCTTCAAGGAGCGCCACCCGACGCTGCCGCTCGACTACTCCGCAGCCTCGCCCGAGCTCGCGAACTGCATGAAGCTGCCGCAGGAGTCGGCGGGCAGCGACGCCGGCAGCGACGCGCGGTCCAAGCGCGGCCGCAAGCCCATCCTCGACCCGCAGGCCGAGCTCGACATTATGAACGCGCTGCAGCAGCTCGTGGCCCAGGGCCAGCGCGTGACGAGCGACACCATCCTGCAGATGGCGCGCGACAAGGTGCGCGAGGTCAGCGGCGGCGCCTCGGCGCCCGTGCTGTCCATGAGCTGGCTGCAGCGCTTCAAGGAGCGCCACCCGACGCTCTTCTCGGACCGCGTGCGCCAGAAGCGCAGTCGCGAGGAGGAGGAGCTCGACCTTGCGACTGCAGCTGGGGCTGTGGCCGGGACCGCGATCGGTGCGGGGACCGGGGTCAAGGTCGCCGAGGTCAAGGTCGCCATGAGCACGCCCGATGCGCGCAACGTCCGACCGCGCACCAGCGACGCGTTCCAGTCGCCGCTGGCCGCTGCGGCCGCGCTAACGTCTTCGACGTCGGCGCCCAAGAACGGCCACGCCGCCTCGGCGCCGCTCGCCACGGACGAGCTGCTGCGATCGCTTCTGCGCATGAGCGAGAAGATTGTCACCATGCAGAGCCGGCAGCTCGAGGTGCTCGTGCAGCTCGTCGACGCCGTCAAGGAAAAGCACGTGTGAAGGGAGCGAGGGTGGTCGTGCGCTTACCGAGCCGTTTTTTTTTTATATGAGGGAGGGAGGAAGGGAGGATGGCAGGAAGAGGCGGAGGAGGCCTCGTCACGGGATTGGACGCATGGCTACACGGAACAAGAACCCATGACACACGTTACGCCCATGCCGTCTTGTTGGAATAAGGTATCCAGCATGGCGGATAAGGCGCGTACGATGACACGGAGCTGCTGGAGCTGGAGGCGACGGCTTCGACCTGAACGTACAGAAAGTAATACACGCTTTATGGTCCGTTATACCGGTAGGATAGTCGACGCACCACCGCACCCCTTGTGTTGCATTCATAAACTTGTCGCCAGTCACTAATACTCCAAGTACGTATCGGGTACCTCACTCGTCTTAGGCCAGGTCGAGCTCGATGAACGACCCCGTCAGGTTCTTGGCCTGCGCGTCGTAGGCGCGCGTCATGGCGAGCTGCAGGTGCGCGTGCTTGACAGTGGTGCTGCCGTGGCGCACGGCCAGCAGCGCGGCCTCGTTGACGAGGCTGGCGAGCTGCGCGCCCGAGCGCTGGCCGTAGTGCGCGCACTCGTCGGCGACCTCGGCGAGCCGCACGTCCTCGTCGAGGCGCACGCCGCGGCAGTGCACGCGCAGGATCTCCTCTCGGCCGCGCGCGTCGGGCAGGCCCACGTACACGTGGCGGTCGAAGCGTCCGGGGCGGCAGAGCGCCGGGTCGAGCACCTCCGGGCGGTTGGTCGCGGCGATCACGACCACGCCGCTGCCGCTGCCGCCCTCGAAGCCGTCCATCTCGGTCAGCAGCTGGTTGAGCGTCTGCTCGCGCTCGTCGTTCGAGTTGAGCCCGCCGCGCGCCTTGGCCAGCGCGTCGATCTCGTCGATGAACACGATGCACTGCGGGTGCTGCGCCGCCTGCGTGAAGAGCTCGCGCACGCGCGCGGCGCCGCGGCCGACCAGCATCTCGACAAAGTCCGAGGCCGAGCAGAAGAGGAAGGCCACGCCCGCCTCCGAGGCCACGGCGCGCGCCAGCAGCGTCTTGCCCGTGCCCGACGGCCCGCACAGCAGCACGCCCTTGGGTACGCGCGCGCCGATGCGCTCGTAGCGCGCGGGCCGCCGCAAGAAGTCCACCACCTCCTCCAGCTCCTTGCGTGCGCCGTCAATGCCGGCCACGTCGTCGAACGAGATGCGGCTCTCGGCCGACGCGCGCTTGAGCAGCCCCGTCTTGCCCGACCCGTCCTTGCCCACGCTGCCGCCTGTGCCCGTGCCGAACATGCCGCGCAGCATGCGGTACGTCAGCCCCAAGTAGCTGCCGTCACAGACAAGGTGAGTCCCTATTTGTAGAGTAGACAGAGCACGAGCATGCAGACCAAGGAAAAGAAGAGGGAGAAGAGGAAGCGTACAGGAACGGGATGAGCGTCATGAGCAGCGGCACGAGCCGGCGCGAGGGCGACGGCGGGATGGACCCGAAATCGACGCCTGCGCGCGCCAGCGTGTCCAGGATGTACGTGTTCTCGGTCCGCGGCGGCACCAGCACCCTGTCCATGGCATACATTCCATGCCAATCGGTCAGTAGGCAGCTCCTATGGACTGTACGCATCCATCAAAGACGGCAAGCCTAGCGCCTCACTTGTACGAGCCGAGGCCGTCCTTGGCCTGTACGATACAGTAGTCGGCGCCGAGCAGCACGCGGCCGACGGTCTGCTCCTGCAGGTCGCGCAGGAGCGAGCTGAACAAGCGCCAGGTGTCCGTCGAGGAGGACGCGGAGGGAGACGAGGCGGCGCTGCCGTTGGTGAGCAGCGAAGGCCGTAGTCGCAGCAGCAGCGAGCCCAGGAAGAGGCGCATCTTGCGCGCGCCCCTGCCGAGCAGCGCCAGCACCCCGAGCGCCACCGCGAGCCGCCGAGCGCTCCAGACGCGCATGCTGTCCCGACAGTCGTCTTGTAAACGTTGCGGTTGCTGTTGTCGTGTGAGGTGAGGCTATTTGATGTGCCAGCTCGACGTTATTAAACATTTGGGGTTTGTATCATAATAACTGTGACAAAATGCTTATTTAATAAGTAGAAACGTATCTGACACTTACAATTGTGATTTTGAACTAGAGCCGAAATGACCATGCTGTTTAGGTAGCTAAATTTAGTGAACCAACCAAGCACAATCTCCATTCTCGACAGTTCATTTCGACACTTTTGCGTCGAAAACACCACCACAACAACGGCTTCAACTGCTACCGCCGCTCGTGATGTAGTTGAGCAGGTCGATGCGCGTAGCGATGCCTGCAATCTTGCCGTCAGCCGGGGCCGTCACAACCGCGAAGTAGTCCTTGTCGAAGATCTCGGCCAGCTCGGCCAGCGAGCCGTCGAGCGCCACGCGACTAAAGTTGCTGAACGCGACGGCGCCCACGGGGTCGCTGCGGCGCACGCGGCCCGACGAGAGCTTGGCGAGCAGGTTGCCGATCGTCACGACGCCACGCAAAGCGCCGTCCTGAACGACCGGCAGCTGGTCGAAGCCGTGGCGCTCCATGGTCGTAATGGCTTCGTGGCACGAGACGTGTGGAGCGACGGTCGAGGGCGGCGCGAGCGCCAGCACCGCCACCTTCTCGTCGGCCCACCAGATCGTCGGGTCCTTGCGGTACCGCGCGTAGTTGTCGCGCGAATGCATCGGGTTCTCGACGTAGTTGTTGTCAAACATCCACGAGTCGTTCAGGAACTTGGTCATGTAGTTGCGCGTCGAGTCCGGGAGGATCACCACGCAGCGCTGCCCAGCCTTGAGCGTCGCCGCCGCGCGAACCGCGCCCACCATTGCCGCGCCGCACGACCCGCCGCACAGCAGCCCTTCCTCGCGGATCAGACGCCGCGCCATGATGAACGACTCCTGGTCGCTCGTCTTCTCCCACCGATCAACCAGTGAGCGGTCCAGCACCTCCGGGACAAAGTCGTAGCCGATGCCCTCCACCTTGTACGGGTGCAGCCGGTTCTTGTCGTTCAGTCCATCCGGCAGCGCGAGGATAGAGCCCTCCGGGTCCACGCCAACCACGATCACGTCTGGGCACTTCTCTTTGAGCTTCTTGGCGATGCCCGAGATGGTGCCGCCAGTCCCGACACTGTGTCATACGAAAAGAGATGGTCATTAGTAACGACAAGGTGCTTCTAACACTACGAATAACACAGTAGGAAATAGATGAACGCACCCAATGACCACCATGTCGACCTTGCCGTCGCACTGGTACAGGATCTCCTCCGCCGTGCCGTCGTAGTGCGCGAGCGGGTTGGACGGGTTCGCGTACTGGTCCAGGATGTGAGAGTTGGGCAGCTCCTTCTGCAGGCGCTTGGCGATGCCGATGTGGCTCTCGGGCGAGTCCCACGCCGCCTCCGTGGGCGTGCGGATGATCTCCGCGCCCAACGCCTTGAGGATGTTGACCTTTTCCTGGCTCATCTTCTCTGTACAGCGCGCGGCGCACGTCAGTCACCGTAGCTATACACGCTTCAAGCGCTAGCGACCCACCTGGGAGCGTGATGATGCAGCGGTATCCCTTGATGGCGGCCGCGAGCGCCAAGCCAATGCCCGTGTTGCCCGACGTCGGCTCGATGAGCGTGTCGCCAGGCTTGATGCGGCCCGCCGCCTCAGCGTCCTCGACCATGCGCTTGGCGATGCGGTCCTTGACCGAACCGCCGGCGTTGAAGAATTCGCACTTGGCCAGCAGCTCGCACTCGATGTGCGACTTCTTGCCAATGTTGTGGATGCGCACCATGGGCGTCTGGCCGATCGACTCCTGCGCGTGTACAGACAATACAGCACCGTGAGCCCCCGCCTCACTCAAAGACGCACAGCCGCGACAAGGGGCGCAGGGTCGTACCAGGATGTTGGGCAGGATCGCCGACGCCGCGGTCGGGAGCGCGTCATAAGGCGAAGAAGAGGCCATGCTGCTGCTACACGAGGGTATCTACCGGCGTTAGTTCGATCTTCTGGAGAACTCTCCTCCCTCCCTTCATTCAACACGGTCCCTAGTTTCAGTTGGTTCCTAGTTTCAGATGTCTACGGTGTCGTCTCTCCTTTGTTATGATGTCGCCTCTCCTGGGTTTCTGATGAAAAGTAAAAAAAAAGTGTTCATATCCAACACATGACAAAAAGTGTTATTACGAGTGATTATGAATTGTAATAACTTTTTTCAAAAGTTCGCAGTTGCAGAAGCATGAATTTGCGTGTTGCTTGGAGGCTAGAAGGTTTTAGGCGTTTGGCCAAACATATTTGCATCTGCCAGGTTGTGGAAGATGTACGCACGTCTTGGCACTCCATCAGGCGGGACGACACCCTGTCCTTGAGGAACCCTCAGGAAAGTTCTTGGATGCTTAGAAGGATGACAATCTTTGCCCTGGCGAGGGTAACGCCCTCATTCCCGAACATTCCCAGTTCTTCAGATCTCCCAGTCGCCTTCCCAGCCCACTCAGCCTCCATTCCGCTCGTCACCATCCACGTGGTATACCTATTACGTACCACCAACGCTCAGTCGGTGTGAGTGCACAATGATTACACCATGGACCCCGCTACCCGTCTCCTGCAGCACCACGGCGACTTGCCGTGGCGGTGCGAAAGCCACCCGCTACCGCTTGTGAACGATGGTGGCGGTTGTCAACGTCTTCGCGGCCAAGCACAACGCTCTTGTGTACGTGGTACATGTATTTCGCTTTGGCCGCTTCCGACTGCGGCCAGATCCAGGCGGCGGTTCCGCCGACGGCCCTTTATGAGTTGCAGGTCGTTGCTACGAGCTCTTCCTATCGATCCAGGAGCTGGGACGCCTCCGCAATGAAAGATGCCGCCTCAACGAAGACTTTGTCGGCCTTTGCAAACTAAAACGACGTTGAGGACTTCGTCAAGGACGACGTGCACTTCAGTCACCTAACTGATTTCCTGTCTCCTCCCTGTTGGTTTATTAATAATCTTTCACATTAACATGATGTTCTTTCGCGAACATGCGGCGCACCATATCATTACAGATTTCTCCGCCAAAATTGCCACACTGTCACATATCAAAAACTACAGATTCACATCATTTAATATCGTCGGGAAAGAGCAAACTGCGGGTATAAATCTGTACAATGCGACTGAGTTAGTGCTTGTCAATCAACATATCTGAGTACCGCCAGGAGTTGCGGATGGGTTTAGCGCTGACACCGTCCCGCGCGAGTTTTGGCAAACGTAGTACGACAAATACTCCAGCGCGCTGCTGTGTATGAATTTGACTACAGTATAATCGGCCTTCATATTACGGAAGTATTTACGCCTTGGTCCATCGGCTGGAAGAAGCTCGTCGCGTTCTTCAAATGTTGGACAGCGGCTTGGTAGGGATGCGTGAACATGAGATTCCTACAGCAACACACTATGAAAATAATGTTCGCGCTCAGTCTTTCATTTCGTGTTGTGATTTGGCAATCCAGGACAAAATCTCCCGCGAAATTGTCAATTACTTCCTCTGGCTGAAAATGATGATTGTTTTTAGCATTTTTGCAATTGCTCAAAAAGTATACCTTCAATCTTCGCGACGATTGGCTCTATCGATTGCTGAGCGCTTCAGCTATTGGCAGATAGTTTTCATTTTTAAATTGGTGTAAAATTGGCTTCACAATCGAGTTTGTCGAGAATCATCGTGGGCCTCTCATTTTGCAAACTCCGCCAGAGCCACACGAAGCACTTCCTCGCACTCTCAAGTTGTGACGCCTAACCTTAATGATGAGCAGAGACGACCTGTCATCGACGAGCTGCTAGCTCGTCTTACCGACAGAGTTCTGCGTCATGGCGCCCAAGCTGAGTTTGAGCGCCTTGTGGGCTGCCAGAAGTCCGCCATTTGCAAGATCTGTGTGCGCTATCGCAGCACGGCCCCGAATGGGATCAGCGGAGGCGAGTGAAAGAGCCGTATCAAGCAGCAGTCGGGAAGGAAACGCATCAACAGGGACGAGGCCGCTGAGAAGATACGCCAGGTGTCGATGGCCAACCGGCAGGTACCCCGCCGTGCCGCCGAGGCTGCAGGCCTTTCGCGCTACCTCGTGCACGACATGCTGCAGGACGGCACTTTACGGCGCTCGTCAACGCGGATCAAGCCAAGCTTGACGGACGAGAACAAGTTGCGGCGTATCGAGGATCCTGTCTGCGCTTTTGACGCCTCCACGCTGCAGTTCGAGTCCATGGAGAACGTGGTGCACGTCGATGAGAAGTGGTTTAGTGCCGATAAGAACAAGCGCTCTTACCTGCTGCAAGAGGGCGAGAGCGCGCCGCAGCGAGCGCGCCGCAGCAAGAACTTCATATCAAAAGGCCACGTGGGACAGCAAGCTCGCTATCTGGGCATTCTGCGAGGAGTATGAAGCCCAAAGGACCAGCATTCATCGCCCGCGAGGAACGATGTGTGCTCGGAACATCGAGAGTGTTACGCGAGAGGTCTACAAAGCCTACCTGTTGCGGAATTTGATACCCGCTATCAAGAAGCTGTGGCCACACAAGGACCATGGTCGACCTATTTTCATCCAACAAGACAATGCCAAGCCCCATGTGCACCCTACGGACCCAGACATCGTCGACGCTGGGATCTCGGGTGGGTGGAGCATCCATCTGACATTCCAGCCGCCGAATTCTCCAGACTACAACGTGCTGGATCTTGGTCTGTTCGCGTCCATGCAGACCTTCCAGTACAGGGAGCCCACACACTCGACGGAGCAGCTCATTGCCGCTG
This sequence comes from Phytopythium mirpurense, assembly GCA_023338055.1. Lineage (NCBI taxonomy): Eukaryota > Oomycota > Peronosporomycetes > Pythiales > Pythiaceae > Phytopythium > Phytopythium mirpurense. Next base: position 1,742 of record JAADXZ010000566.1, on the reverse strand, counting down.
TGCAGACGGCGTACATGAAGCTGAAGAAGGAGACGCTGAACGACATATTCTTGACCCTCCAAGCGTGTCTGTTACGCGCACTTGATGAAGACAGAGGGAACCAGTACGAGCTGCCTCATCTGGGCAAGGCGAAGCTCCACAAGGCAGGCGTGATCACCCGTGTCCAATCGTGCGATCCTGCGGTGTGCGCACGTGCTAAACAGTCACTCAAATACGCTCGTCGAGCAAGCACACTGTTCTTTGTCGACGATTAAATGGATATACAGACCAAAAGATCTCCGGCAGATTTCACCCAGCCCAACAGCCGATTCTTTTGTATATTAATACCTGCGACAATAAATTTGTCGCTTTGCATGTCCAAAACCCAAACTCTTATTCTGTCATATAGAATAGAATCTATCATTTTCAGCCAGAGGAGGTATGATTGCTCGCAATGGGAGCCTGTAAAAAAAAAAACCGAGGCGAGTTAATTCGATCAATTTTCCCATTTAATTTTTACAAAAATGACAACAAATATTTTTTAACAAATGTACAGCTACATAAAAGCCGTCACAAATCAGTTGCAAGTTGACAACAATTGACACAAACTAATAAGGAAATCAAGAAAAGTTTAATTTTGTTGCTATATATGGGTGCAGTCTTAGAAATATAACACAAATCTGGTAAGACCGTTTCTACGTCTCAGCAGATACACTCCGCGCCAAGAGAGATCACCCCACCATACTTTCGGCTGTAACTCGGTCAATTTTACGAATTATCGGTTGTGCTTTAGATATGTTGTTCATGTGATTGGTAAAAATGCGCGCTTTGGGCAAACGCGCGCGATTTCGCAATTTGAAGGGGACCTCACATACAATTTTCCGTTTTGGCACTCGTGACAGATGAAATCACCGATTTTCACATACTTTAATCAAGCATAAATAAAAAAGAAAATGATGGTCACTTAATAGCGGGTTTTATTGCCTTTCTTCTCTATCACTTCGGCACACCGGCGCGGCATTGAGTCCACTAGCGACGTAAGGATGGCATGAGGAATCGCTTCTTATGCATCAATGAGCGCTGCCTTTAAAGCAGGCACGCTATCAAACTGTTTTCCATTAGCATACACTGTTCGACTCATGATCGCCCACAGATTTTCGATGGGGTTGAGATCTGGTGACTTGGATGGCCAATCTAGCAATACGATGTCCTCCTCCGTAAAAAAACTCCTTGCTACGGTGTGATACATGAATGCTAGCGTTGTCGTGCTGGTAGATAAAGTCACTGCCATGATGCAAGTGCGCAAAAGGAAGCAAGTACTCCGACACAGTGGAAACGTAGTGGTCGGAGTTTTGCTTTCCTTCCAGCACAACCAGCTCAGACTTACCAAGGGCGCTGAAGGCGGCCCAGACCATCACAGATCCACCGCCAGCTTGGCGGCGCTTGGTATGGCGCGCCGGCTGGCGGACGTCGTGCCAGTAGGTCTGGAAGCCATCGGGCCCGTCGAGGTTCCATTTCTTCTCATCCGAGAAGATGATGGTCCCCCAGACGGCCCCGGCATCCTCCCGCAGCAGCATGACCTTGGCCCATGCCAAGCGGGCGAGCTTGTCCTTGGGCGTGAGAGGAAGCGTGTTGATCATTTTAGCGTACACTAGCCAGTCGACACTGGCTAGCGTACGCTGTATGGTCCGCACAGAGACCGAGAGCTTGAGGTCGGTCTTCAGCTTCGCCGCGGAGATCTGCTGGCCAGCGGCCGTACGCAG
>JAADXZ010000565.1:0-17943 GCA_023338055.1 Phytopythium mirpurense | reverse complement strand
TCATCGTGTATATGACAGAAATTGGACACAATCCATCAAAATCCATCAGAAATACCTTCCATTTTTGTAAACGTACGCAAACGATCTTTAATATTGAACTTCGTATGACTCGTACGTACTACAAATGCATTACCGTTGTTATGCGAAATATATCAGCTTCATACTCGATATCATACATTTCTAGAGAAGGACGGATGAAGAGCTGTCTAAATTCAGTATCCTTGATATCCCTCTCTCAGGAGTAACTCAAATCAGTGCCTTGGTGCACGTCTAGATAGGTACCGTACATATCGTATTCACGGGACACTTCCTGCTTGACGGTGGCACATTTAATTGTGCAGCAGACAACATGGACGAGCACGACTTCCGCCGCATGCTGGAGCGCTACCCGGTCGTGCGCACGCGCAACCACGCGCGCGTCGAGTGGAACTCGCTGGTGAGGGCGGGCGCCATTTGCCGCTTCGCCCTTGACTGCTGGGCTAGACGAACTGACTGGCTGACGCGCCTTCTCTCTTGCTTGCGGCGCGACCTGGAGGACGCCGGCGCGCGGGCGGACAGCAAAGAAGTGAGCGTCCCGACGCACAACCAGGGTACGGATCGGACACGCGAGCCTACTACCACTACTACTACTACTACTGCTGCTGCTGCTGCTACTACGTCACGCGAAGCTTCTGGCCGACGAGCGACTGACGGCTGCTTGCGCACAGCGAACGCGATCGAGCCGACGCAGACGCTGTCCGCGGCGCTCGACACGTTCTTCTCGCCCTACTTTACGTCCCCGGAGGTCGCTCGCATCTCGCGCGAGCTCGAGAAGGTTCGCTATGGCTCGTGCATCGAGAGCTGCTCCTACTACTGTACAGCGCGGGTGGGGCCTTTGCTTTGTCGGCTGACGCCTCGGTGGGTTGGGTTTCTCCCCTTGCAATCCTTCCTGGCAGGCGCAAGCGGACTTCTTGTCTGGCCTCTGCCTGGAGGACGTGAACGACATCTGCGCCCAGTTCGTGCAGCCGCAGCCGCAGCACTAGCGCGAAGCTCAAGACATCGGACGGACTGGCTGGCCCTCCTGCCGACTCGCTCGTGGTCTGCATTAGTGAAACACGAGCCGGTTGTCTATTGGCGCCCCCGTCCGATCACTCGACTGCAATGGCGCGCGCAGACGGCCGCTTCACGCGCTCGGACAGATCGTGGCGCTGCTCGACGGTCCCATGGCCACATCACACGACAGGACACCGTCAGTACGCAAGTACCTCGCTGGAGAACACAAGACGCAGGCTCCCTATCCGTCAGTCCCTGCGGTGCTCACCGCTCGGAGCTCGCGCGACCGCTGAGGCTCGAGGAACGGCGACGTGCTCCACGAAATGGCGAGCGTGCGCAGCTCGCTGGGCGTCATGTCGAACGAGACCAGCGCCAGCATCGCCTCCTGCGCGCGCGTCGGCGCCACCACGCAGAGGTCAGCGCCAGCAATCAAACACCCAGCGATCTCGCCGCCAACACCCGTAGTGTACGGCAACACAAGCTCCGTACCACATGCTGGAACTCGGCCTCGAACGCCGCCAGCTCCTGCGCCACGAACTGCAGGTAGTCGACCGCCCGTAGCACCGCCAGGTCGCTCGGCTCGGCTTGCAGCGGCGCAGGGTCGTCCACAACTCGCTTGCGCGCGTGCTCCTGGATGGCGTACATGTCGGTCAGCAGCGCCTCAAAGGCCGCCGTGAGCCCCCGGAGCTGCGCGAGCAGCTCCTCCGCCAGCAACGGGTCCATCTGGAGGTTCCCGCCCAGTCCGGAGACGCCGGAGAGCGAGCTGGCGGACGGGTCCAGCGCCTGTTTCTGGTCGTCCCGGCACGCGGTCAGCGCCGTCTGGAACGCCTCGATGAGCGCGATGCCCTCGCGTTCCTTGTCATACCAGGCCGCGCCCTTGACCTGCAGCTGGAGGAAGAGGTCGCCGACGAATGCCGCATCGCCTGGCGCCGTCGCTTGCGCTGGTGTTGACGCAGCGGCGGAGGCGGAGGCAGGCGCGCGCTTCTTCTTGGCCATCGTGCAGCAGAGCAGATACAGTGGCCAAGTCCAAAACCAAATAAATTATATAAATCGATGTTTTTAAAATAGTAATCAACAATCATACCAATTATTAGCTTTTACAGTGCCTGTACTACAGTATGAGGTGACGTGGACGTCGAAGCATGCATTTCGATACAAAAGCGAGGACGAATGCGGCGCTCGCTGCTGCTGCTGCTACTGCTTACGCTGACGCTGCTGGCGGCCTCCGACGCGCGCGCGTACGCGGAGGAGGAGGAGGGCGAGCTGGACGTGGCGGACGAGGACGTGGCGGACGAGGACGAGGACGCGTTCGAGGCGCCGCGCACGCCCGAGCCGACGTCTAGCGCGAGCAACCGCGACGCGCACCCGACGATCGTGGCGGTGCGCGCGCTGCGCAACGCCGCCATGAAGCGCAACGACGCGCGCGACTACGAGGGCGCGATCGGCAAGCTGCGCGAGGCGCTGACCAAGATGCACGACCGCGTGTTCGGGCCGGGGCGGCTGGCGGTGACGGACAAGGCGGACCTGTCGCAGGACGCGGCGCTGTACGCGCAGCTGCTGGGCGACTACGGCAACGTGCTGATCCGCGCCAAGCAGCTGGACGAGGCCATCGACGTGCTGGAGGACGCGGTGGCCATGACGGAGAAGATCTTCGGGCCGAGCCACCCGTCGCTGGGGCTCTCGCTGCGCTCGCTCGCCGACGCGTACATGAGCAACGGGGACGCGCGCGCGGCCATCAAGAAGTACAAGACGCTGCGCAAGCACGTGCGGCTGGGGCTCGGCGAGCAGCACGAGGCGTTCGTGGAGGCGAGTCTGCGCATCGCCGAGGGCTACCGCAAGCTGGGCAAGCACGACAAGGCCGCCAAGGCCATCCGCAAGATGCTCGAGGACCAGGGCGAGCACGTGAACGGGCTGACCAAGGGCATCGGCGAGGCCTACATGGAGCTGTCGACCGCGGAGCTGGCGCGGGGCAAGGTCGACGAGGCGCACCACGCGGCCGAAACGGCGCGCCTGATCTTCCGGGAGCGCGACGGTGACGACACGCTGGCCTACGCCTTCAGCCTCAACGCGCTCGCGGGCGTCGAGATGCGGCGCGGAGAGGTCGCCGAGGCCTACGAGCTGCTGCAGCAGGCGCACCGCATCGCGCTCTCGCTCTTCGGGAGGAGCGACCCGATCGTCAAAGCGAGCGCCAAAACGCTGCGCGAGGTGCGCGCCCGCCTGGACGAGATGGAGGCCGGCGGCAAGGACGAGCTGTAGGGCGAGGTGGCGAGCCAATAGAAGCGCAACGAGCAGCTTGCTCGCTCGCCCGACTCGACTGCGACGCTGTATCGCTGCTGCTGCTGCTGCTGGTTGCATACACACGCCTTTGGCTACTCTGCACTCCATGCGCGGCCGTCGACTACTGACTGACTGTACTCTTGACATGGTATCCGCCCTCTGTCGTCCTTCCACGGATCCCTTCCGTCCATTTGCCTGATAGATACTTCAAGTACAGACGTACTGAAGTATTAATATGCGCCAGCAGTATCTTTAGGGCGGCGAGCCAAGGGTCGTCCGTCGCGTGGATTCGCTTCGTGGGGCATACAGGAGCCAAGTAAACGGCCGAGCGCTCGCTGCCGCCGCCGCCGCCCGCGATCATTCGCCGATTTGCCTGCCGCCCAAGCCGCCGCCGACCCAGACGCAGCCCTGTCCTCCCCTGCGCCCCCGAGCCACCGTACAGAACCTAAAGTCTCCAGAGCATGGGCATGGCGGACCTCGAGCACGGCGACCAGTTCGGCTTCCTGTACGAGAACCGCGACGCGTGCAACGCCATCGCGCTGCTGCAGCTCGGCGTGACGCTCGTGTCCTTCTTCTTCACCTACACGGTCTGGTGGAGCGGGCTCTTCGGGGTCATCGTGGCCGCCATGGGCTACTACGGGTCGGTGCAGCCCGTCATCCAGAGCAAAGTCAGCTTCGTCCAGTTCGTACGTGTCTGTCTGCCTGCCTGTGCCTGCCAGGGCTGACCCTCGACGGCCCTGCGCTCGGTCGAGGTCTCAGTGGTCGGAGGAGCTCACGGCGCCGTCGGTCGTGTGCGCAGTACTACTTCGGCAACTGCTTCATGCTCATGCTCGAGGGCTTCTCGGCCGTCGCGCTGCTCATCCTCGTGGGCGAGTGGGAGGACTTTGACGCCTGGGCCTGGGCCGTGCTCGTCTTTGGCTCGCTCTGCTTCGCCGTCCAGATCTTCGTCACGGTACGCTCCGGGACCTTGCCATGGTACTCGCCCGCCCGCCCGCTCTCTCACTCTTTCTCTCTCACACGGTCGTGGCTCTCCCTCACCCTGCAGTACGTGGCCGTCCAGCGGTCGCACGCGTACCGCGCGGAGCTCATGCGCAACCCGCCGCCGGCCGAGAACGTCTACGGGGCGTCGTCCGGCAACGGCTCCAGCGCGGCGTACACGGCCATGAACAACAACACGTACCGGGCGCCGGCTGAGCTCAAGTCCATCTGAGCGTCTGGGCATCCAGCACTATGGCCGACCCGCCCTACCGACCGCTTCCAGTGTCGCACACGAAAAGGTGTTGGGAGAAGATGAGTGGGAGGCTACCCGCGTTAAGGTTAAGCAGTCGACTCCGTTTGTCCTATTGAGCCCGCGGGGTCTCTGGCCCCTCGCCGTCGAGTTGCACAGGGAGGTGTGGTACAATGACTCTACTGCCTTCAGTCGACCCACAGCCCAGCCCACGCTCACTATGAAGAGTGCAAGACACGTCAAGAGCGAGCGGAGTCATCAAAAGCGAGAAGAGCTCCATCCGCACGCACTTCAACTTGGCTGACCAGCACTCACTCACAAATTGAGTCCTCGGGGTCCTTTATTTGGCCTAAATCGCGGTAGGTACTTGTGTAGACCGGTCCGGGTGGGTGGGACCGGTCCGAGACCGTTTGCTGCGGTACAAATTGGCTGGCTCCTGCCTGCCCCCCACACGCACACTTGCCGTTTGTAGGAACATACTGAGACCAATACAATTGGACCCGTGCGACCCCCTTGGTTGATGGCGGCGAGCACGCGGTTCGGCCGTGGTTCATTTATTCTTTGGGACAAATTTGAGGAAGAATAATGGTGTCGTTGAAGCTTCAGAAGCGGTGAGTGCTGCGGTCCACTGCGGGCGAGCGCGCGGCAGGTCGATGCGCGTGCGTCTGCGCCGTCGACTGGCGTGTCGATCGGCGCGTGACTTGCGCTGTGTCGATCGCTACGCGCTCGCAACAAAGTCGTCTATTTCGCACCCGTCCACATGACTAACGCCGGACGCGGGGCGTTGCTCCCTCTCCTCCATCCAGCCTGGCGGCGTCGGTGCTCAAGTGCGGCAAGCGCAAGATCTGGCTTGACCCCAACGAGACCAACGAGATCGCTCTGGCCAACTCGCGCCAGAACATCCGCAAGCTCGTGAAGGATGGCTTCGTCATCAAGAAGCCGCAGGCCATCCACTCGCGCGCGCGCTTCCAGAAGCGCAACGAGGCCAAGCGCAAGGGCCGCCACACGGGCATCGGTAAGCGCCGCGGTACGGCCAACGCGCGCCTGCCGTTCAAGGTGATCTGGATGCGCCGCATGCGCGTGCTCCGTCGTCTCCTGCGCAAGTACCGCGAGGCCAAGAAGATCGACAAGCACATCTACCACGAGCTGTACATGCGCAGCAAGGGTAACCAGTTCAAGAACAAGCGCGTGCTCATGGAGACCATCCACAAGATGAAGGCCGAGCGCCACCGCGAGAAGACGCTCAAGGAGCAGTCGGAGGCCCGCCAGGAGAAGGCCAAGAACGCGCGCGCCCGCAAGGCCCAGCGCGCCACCGCCCCGGCCGCCGAGGAGAAGCCCGCCAAGAAGTAAGCGCGCGTCGCCGTCCGTGGCGTCGCCGCTCTCGGCTGGCTGACAAAGGAAAGGACCGCAAACCACCTTTGCTTAACACGTCTTTTCAAAGATTGTCCCATTGCAAGACGAGCCTTGTCTATCGTGTGTGTTTCCTTCCCTCCGCCGTGTCGTGCCATGCTCATGCGAGTGTGTGGGGAATGGAGTGGAAGCACGCGGAGGTACCGGTAAAAGGGCCCTCGCTCGGCCCGTGCGCTACCTTTAGAAGCGCCGGTCTCACCCAGAGGAGCAGTACAAGCAGCAAGCCGTGCAGCCGACCCAGTGGCGCGACGCGTGCTTCCCGGGCCGAGAGCAAAACATCCTGCAAGTCAGCCATGAGAGCGGTCGGTCGGCCGTCCATCGACGCAGTTGAGTGAAATGCGTATTGTGCGTGGTATACATCATATGTAACCCTGGTTACACTTGGTGCCAACCGACGACGACGGCCCCAATACGTACTAAACGCACTCGCGAGAATGAACGCGAGCGACGGAGCCGAGAGTGTCGACGACGCGCTGTCCAAGGCGCAGCTGCACGAGGTACGGGTCTTCATCGGCGTCTAACGGGAGGAGGCGCCTCTTTCCCCCGCTGCCTGCGGGTGGAAGAGCAGCGAAGACCCGAGCGTACGCGTCGCTACAAGAGAGAGAGCGCCGCTGCTAACACGGCGTGATCGTGGGGCGATGTGGTTTCTCGGCGTACCCAGGCGTTCGACCTGCTCCCGAACCTGATCGACGTGCTCAAGGACGTCATGTCGGCCAGCTCAACCCAGGAAACCACGCGCGTTGGCGACATTTCCGCGTCGGTGCGTCGACAGCCACGCTCTTGTGCTTGTTGTACCTTGCGTCATACACACTGTACTTACTCACCCTGCCCACTGGAATGGCGATTGATGCCTTCCTACGTGTAATGCCTAGGCGGTGGCGATCAAGAACCGGTACAAGGAGGCGCTGGAGCTGCTGCGCTCGCTGCCGGGGACCGACACGTCGCTCGAGGAGCAAGAGGCGGCCATCGCCCAGGCCAAGAAGGAGATCAAGCGCGTCAAGTACGTCGTTACGTCTGCGCAGGTGTCCGTCAGTCTGTCTGTCTGGGCGGCTGTATACGCAGTGTCGACTGACTCTCCGTGCCCATTATCCCTCGACATGCACAACCAGCGAGACGGTCGAGTTCTACGGCAACACGCTGTACCGCGGGACGGACGAGCCGCGCGCAGAGATCAACGACGCCTTCTCGAGGAAGAGTCTGTTAAAGTAGACCGACGCTATAGGATACGCGCGAGCCACGCAGTGAACCAGCCGCAAAGCGCGCCCGACCCCGGACGGCTCCGTTTGATGCACTCCCAGTCTGTTGTCAGCGTCGCCAACTCTTGTTGAGGGTATACCTGGCGGGGGGCTTTTTCGCGAAGAGCGCCCCTCCTCCCGTCCTACTCGCGCCCGCACGCTCTCTAGTCGAAGCCGAACGAAGCGAAGAGCTTCTTGGAGAAGTCCACGCCCAGGAAGCAGGCGGCGTTGGCCGGGAATGCACGCGCCATGGCGGGGCCCATGCCCTTGAAGAGCGCGCCGGCGCCCTCCTCCTTCATCAGCACCTGGAAGCAGTGCGCGATGCCGCGGTACGTCCCCTCGGGCGCCGTCTGGATGCGCGACTTGATGACGTCGGGCGGGATGGCGACCGCCCAGTTGATCATGCCGGCGAAGCCGCCGGCGACGAACACGCGGAACGCGCTCAGCTCCGACACGTCCTGGCCCTTGGGCGTGAGCAGGTGCTTGATGGCTTCGTTGCCGCCGAAGTAGCCGACCGAACTGCGCGGTCATCCCCCCGACACGCGGCACGTCAGGGATGCAGCGCACTCTCAGTACAGGCAAGCCAGCGCATGGGAAGACGTTACGTACCCAGGGACGTCACGCAGCAGCGTCGCCTCCCAGCCGCGGAAGACGCTCGAGATGCCGCCCGAGCGGTACAGCTTCTTGGCGCAGTCGATCATGCCATCGTACAGCTTGGGCTCGCCGCGCTCGACGGCCTGGGCCTGGATCTGCAGCAGACACTTGATGCGCTCGCCCGGCGCCATGACCGCCGTGGCCGGGATGGCCGAGAAGCCGCCGGCAAACATGATCTGGCCCATGGACAACGGGTCCGTCGGGCTCTGCCCCGAGGCCTTGATCTGGCGTCGCAGCGAGGCGTGAGTCGGCCGCTACGGGCGGGCGTCAAGCAGCAGCTCGTGCGTCGCGCCACGCGCACGTACCGCGATGAGCTTGCCCATGTCGTAGCCCCAGAAGCACGTGGCGAAGATGGGCGTCACGCCCACAAGCGGCGCCGACATGCCACGGTACAGACCCTTGAGCTGCGTCGGTCGATCGCCGCACACGAGAGCCGGCCGCGTCAGAGAGACCGGAGGCACAGGCCGTGCAGGCAGAGCGAGAGACGCAGACGCACCCCGTCCTTGGCGATCATCTTGCGCGCGCAGTCGATGCCGTTCGTGTACATGGGCGCCTCGCCCGCCTTGGGCGCAGGCATGGTCTGCATGTTGACCTTGACCAGGTCCATCGGGTGGCCCGTGGCCACAAGGCACACGCCTGCTCGCCATCGCGACACGAGTGGCCCCCTCGTCAGTCTCTTTAGTAGTTGAGGGGGAGGGAGGCGCAGGTCCAAGCCGACGTACCGCCGACGCCGCCAGTAATGAACGACACGAGTCCGGACGTGGCTGAGCAAGAGGAGACGCGCGCACAGTCAGTCGCTACTGTACCCACGCTCGCGCTACGCCAAGGGAAGGGGGCGCACTCTGCTTCTTGGCCTGCTTCTCCTCGCCCATGGTGGTAGATCTAGCGCTCCTGTGCTTTGGCGGTCGGCGGCGGGTCGGTCTCGCGGCGCGGAAGTCGAAATGCGCAGTGGAAATGAGCGGCTGCTGACGCTGCACGTGCGATTATGGGGATGGATCTGCCGGCGGCGTCTGTATACTAAAACAAAGATGAACAGCGCTTCAATTTGGCGCGTAAATCCACGTGAAATGCAAGTTTCCTGCCATAATGAATACAAATGATCGCAAACCGTATCAATTAAGACAGGATATTGCGTTTCGCCGCAAAAATCAAAGTTCAAGTGTTCGATGTTGGCGTCCGATGGTGCCGCGACGTCATTCAACGGTTTAACACGAATAACACGAAGGCGACGCGGCGACGCGCACCCACTCACTAAGTGACCCCAGCAGTGCCATTCACTTGCCCGACCAGTGATAGTGGCCAGAGACCGCTGGGCATGTAGGCGTGGGAGGGGCACGCCTGTTGTGATACAGCAGGACATTATCCAGGTGGGCAGTCGTAACGATGGAGCAGCTCGATGCGTACAGTAGGTCGTGTTGCGGCGTGCACCACGCTAAATTGGGACTATCAAACCTAACTCAGCTCTTGAACCAATGGGATCCATCATATCTACTTTTAATAAAGTTTGTGTCTATACTATGATGCCTCGAAAAACAAACAGACCTGAGTACTTTTATATTATTAAATCTGTAAATAGTATTTACTCATGTGGCACAACTATACGTATACAAACGCGAGGATCTGATTGATTTCTGGGAGTCAATAAATACTCTAAGTTATTTGACTTATCAATCTATAAACGGAGACGAATAATTTGATTAAAATTTTCTTTTGCCACGCTCAGAGTGGGAGCCAGTCGTCTGCGAAATGCAATGTACCGTGCAATGTACCGTGCTGACTCTTCTTGTTGATGCGAAGTACCGTGAGGATGTTTTCTTCAGCCGTTCCCTCGCCCGCGCTGCTCTCTCGGGCGTTCATTGTTGTATTTGCCGCCTCGAGAGCAAGTGACATTCATTCTCACCTGCCCCCATAGTGGAGCCAAGAGGTGGGTCTGATATTCACAGCAGCCGAAGAAAAAGAACCCATCGGCCTGCAGTGAGAGTGCTGCTCGTGCACCCACTAGAGCGAAATATAGCCGCGAGCGCCCTCTCTCAGTGCCGAAGCGGAGCTCATCGACTTTGTTCGTCCGTATTCTGTACACCCCCACGTTCCATCCCGCGCGCTTCGACTCCTGCATGGCCGCCGAACCCAGCAGCATGACGCTCGACCGCCACTTCCCCAAGCGCAAGAGCCGCCTCAGCGTCGCCGTCCCCAGCGCTTGCCGCCTCGGAGCCAGCCTCCTCAAGTCGCCCAAGCCCACCCCCGCGCCGACGTGCGCGTCTCCAGCGCTCGCCGCAGCCGATGGCGCGAACCTGACCTCGGCCCTCACCGCGCTCAAGGTGTCGCTCAAGCGCGACCTCGAGAGCTTTGCGCCGCCCACGCCCGCCGTGTCTCCATCGCATGCACGAGGCGGCGCGAAGCGCGCACGGCTCGACTTCGACTTCGAGGAGCCGACCAACGCGCATGAGGAGAGCGCGAAGCGAAGCCCGGCGTCGCCCACGACCAAGGGCGCGATGCTGGCGGTCAGCAGCGGGCTCAAGCGCGAGCTGGAGAAGCGCCGCCGCCGCGACCAGGAGCGCTCGAAGGGGCCGCGCAAGCGCCAGCAGCTCGGCTACCTGGCCATCATCGGCGCCTTCCACCGCGCCGCGCTCGAGCGCAAGGCGTCCGTCAACCTCCAGCCGCTCGACCTGGTCGTCAAGGCGTCCAAGTGAAGCATGGCGCCACCTGAATCGGCAAGAAGAAGAAGAAGAAGAAGAAGAAGCTCGGGGCGATGCGGATCGAGCGTGCTCGCGCTCCACCCAGCTGCGCTTCGCCCAGCGCGCTTCGTTTTTGGGACCTCCTGCACACCTTGTAGTATCTATTGTAAGCACCCATGGTATGCTAAGTAATAAAGCCGTAAACTACCCCTTCGAAGAAGGCGCCCGTCTTCGCGGTGTCCGCCGCAGACGGCAGATATTATGCCGTCGCTCTGCCGTTGGGGTGTTGAGCAGCATCTACCGAAAGCCCTTTGCCGCCACTACTGTACAGCAATTTACCACGGGATTCAACAGGCCCACCAAGCGCTTTCGAAGTCTGGCTGGCAGTGCGCGCTTCCATCAGCGCAGCGCCCGCCACAGCTGCGCGTCGACGTCCAGAGACGCCGCGGCCGGCGCGTTACTGCCAGTGAAAGCCGCCGCCTCGCGTGCCTTCCGAGGCAAGAGAAGGACGCGATGGGTCGGTCGGTGGCGGTGGCCACGGAGCGGCGCTCGTGGCTCGGCCATGCGCGCTCCGACCCAGGCTTTGCCCTTACCTTAGGCGTCTGCTGCGCGGAGGTCGGAGCAAGCACACCGGCAGCAAGAGGAAGCGAAGCGTGCATGGTCATTCATGGCGTTGGCGGGTGGCAAAGCCGCGCAATCGATTGGGTGTACTGTAGGTAAACCATTCTGTGCGAACGGTTTCACCAGTGGAATCCAGTAGAACAGTTCTGATGCAATACGTACGTAGTATTCATCATACGGTACGGTGGTGGTGGACTGTACCCATAGAGAGTGTAGTGTACCCCTCCACTAAGACGACGAGGAGCCACGTTACGCATGGCGCTTTCACTTCTTAGTGCGGACTTGACAGCGCTATTGTCTAACGGCGCGCCGTGCTGGCCTCGGCGGCCTTCTGACAGCACCGCGCGGCTCCATTCGCTTCGTTCTCAAGTCCACCCTGCCAATAAATAGCAGGGCAATCAGTCAGTCAAGTGAGACAACCCGCCCAGACGCTGGCATGCACGCTCGCTCCATGTTGAAGCGCTCCGCCGCAAATACCTGCGCACGGGTGCCCTCGTCCGCAGCGCTCCAGCTGAGAATAGCGCCCCTCTTTCGCTCCTAAAGCGCCTGCCTCCTTATAAATAAGTATATCAATCGCCCTCGCTCTGTTCGCTCGTTCTGACCGCTGCGGGCGACGCGAGCCACCTGCTGGGCGACGACCCACCCTCGCACGAGCGCCGCAGTGCCTGGCCGCGATGGGAGCCTCCGCATACAAAGGCCGAGAGAGCGAGCGAGCGACCGCCTGGGATAGCATTGCCACTACCAGAGTACCACAGTGCCTAGACACGGACCGAGCGAGGCAGGCATGGGCTGCCCGGACGCGGCGGACAAGGCGGCCGAGCCCACGGGCGGCGGCGCGCACGAGCTGTGGTGGCTGGGCGTCGTCCTGTCGATCGCGGGCTCCGTCTGCTCCAACATGGGCGTGAACCTGCAGAAGTTCTCCTTCATGCGCGAGGCCAAGCGCCGCGTGACGCTCAAGCGCAGCTACGTGCGGCAGCCGCTCTGGGTCCTCGGGCTGCTGCTCGTGGTCGGCGGCAGCGTGCTCGACTTCGTGGCGCTCGGCTTCCTGCCGCAGTCGCTCGCCGCGCCCGTGGGCGGCTCCACCATGGTCGCCAACGTCGCCTTCGCCTCGCTCTTCCTCAAGGAGAAGTTCACGCGCATGGTCCGTCGCTCGAGAAGGAGGAGGAGGAGGAGGAGGAGGAGGAGGAGGACGAGGATAGCCACTGCCGCTCGCGTCCGACTCACTCGCTTGTGCTTTGCGGCTTGGCCTTGTGGTGTGTGCCCTCCCTGTAGGACGCGCTCGGGACGCTCCTCGTCATGACGGGCATCTGCATCGTCGCCAGCTTCGCCGACAAGCAGAGCGGCTGCTACACGATCGACCAGCTCGTGGCGCTGTTCCGCGCGCCCTTCTTCGTCATGTACGCGCTGCTCATGGGCAGCGCCGCGCTCGGCCTCTACTTCCTCGCCAAGCACATGCAGAGGGTCAAGGCGCGCCACGGCACGAGCTCCCCCGCCTACCGCCGCTTCCGCAAGGTGAGAGCCTCCGCCCTACCTTAAGCCCTCCCTCGCTCTCCCGCTCATCTGTTTGGTCCCCCCTCCCCACGCGAGCAGCTCCACCCGGTGAGCTACCCGGCGCTGTCGGGCATCTGCGGCGCGCAGTCGGTGCTGTTCGCCAAGTCGGTCGCGGAGCTGGTCAAGACGACGATCGAGGGCGACAGCCAGTTCGCCAACGGCGTCACCTACGTGCTCTTCCTCTGCATGTTCGCGAGCGTCTTCCTGCAGATTCACTGGCTCGCGCACGGGCTGCAGTTCTTCGACGCCGTCTTCGTCGTGCCCGTCTTCCAGTGCTTCTTCATCTCGGTCAGCATCTTCGGCGGCGGCGTCTACTTCAACGAGTTCGCGCGCATGGCCACGCTCTCGCTCGCCATGTTCTTTCTGGGCGCCGCCATCACCATCGGCGGCGTCTACCTGCTCTCGCACCGCGACATGCACAGGCTCAAGCCGCGCGGCCGCTTCCGCGCCGCCGTCAGCGCCGTCGTCTTCCTCAAGCGCTGCCAGAAGGCGCGCGACATGGACTACTGCTGGGTCCAGGGCCAGGGCCAAAGCCAGGACCAAAGCCAGGACCCACGTGCCGGCCCGAGAGCCTCGGCGCTGGACGCCAAGAGCAGCCACCGGCCGGCCGCGCGGCTCTCCAAGGCCTCGGTCGTGCCCGTCACCACCGCCAACGCCGGCTTCTACAGCCCCCCGAGCGCGCCCGACGGCGGCAAGGGCAAGGCCGCGGCGGTGGCGGTGGAGCCGACGTCGGCGTCGACGTCGACGGCCGCGGGGGACGGAGAGGCCCGCAAGCGGTCGCTGACCGCAGTGTCCAGCGGCTGCTGCACCGAGGCGGCGGCCAAGTCGGACGGCGCGCTGGTTGGCGCACAGTAGGGACGGAGGAGGGCGTGAGGGGCGAAGGAACACACTGGTGCAGATTCACATTGGCATTGGTTGGCGGGCGCACGCTCGAGGGGGTGGGTGGGGAGGTAGGTGGGGCCCTCCCCCGCCTAGAGTCGCTCTAGTCGCTCTTGAGCAGTCCGTCACGCGCGATGGCGTCGCGCAGCTCGTCGATGGGCTTGACGCCGGCGTCCGGGAAGACGAATCGGTCGCCCGTGATGAGCTCGTAGAGCAGGATGTAGCGGCGCGAGAGCTCTGCGACGAGCTCGGCGGGCGCCTCGGGCAGCTGGGCGTCCTTGTACGGGTCGCAGTGGTCCCTGAACCAGAGGCGCAGGAACTCCTTGTCGATGTTCTCGGGCGACTGGCCCGCCTGCATGCGCGCGTCGTACGAGTGCGCGAGCCAGTAGCGGCTCGAGTCGGGCGTGTGGACCTCGTCGACGAGGCGGATGGTGCCGTCCTGCTCGTCCACGCCGAACTCGTACTTGGTGTCGACGAGGATGAGTCCGCGGCGCGCGGCCTCCTGCTGGCCGAAGGCGAAGAGCTCGAGCGCCTTGCGCTGGCAGTAGTCCCACTGGGCCTGCGTCATGCGGCCGGAGGCGACCACCTGCTCGCCCGAGATGAGCTCGTCGTGCGCGTCGTCCTTGGTGGTGGGCGTCACGAGGTTGCGCGGCAGCTTCTGGTGCTGCACGAAGCCGTCCGGCAGCTTGTGGCCGCAGAAGTCGCGGCTGCCCGCGGCGTAGTTGGTCCACATGGACGTGGACGTGGAGCCCGTGATGTAGCCGCGCACGACGAACTCGACCGGGAACACGCGGCAGCGGCGGCAGACCATGGCGGACGCGTGCGGCGCGCGCACCAGGTGGTTGGGCACCAGGTGCGCCGTCGCGCGGAACCACCAGACGCTCGTGAGCGTCAGCACGCGGCCCTTGAACGGCACGGACGCCAGCGCGCGGTCGAAGGCCGACTGGCGGTCCGTGGCCACCAGCAGTACCGACCGCTTGCTCGGCACGTCGTACACGTCGCGCACCTTGCCCACGACCTGCCGCGCGCCCGCCGCCGGCGACGGCTCGTCCGCCAGCAGCGCCGTCGCCGTCAGCACCGCGTCCGGGCGGATGCGACCCAAGTAGCCCTGCGTGCGCGCCTCGGCCTCGGCGATCGTCGCGCTCATGGTGGTGGGGGGGGCGGTAGGGTATTCGCGGTAGGGGGGACGTGAAGAGCACACTGCTGGTCGAGCAACAGCAGCGTGGTGGGTGATTGGCGTGTTTGTTTGGTTGGCGGCGCATGTACCTCTTTTTCGTCAATAACTCGTGATAGCGCATGAGCCTATATACCTCTATTCCGTCAATAGCCTCTGATAATTGATGGAAAACTATACGCACGTCAGTTCAACCTTGGCTTTATTGTATAAAATACTAGATACCGAATTAGGTTTGAGCGAAAATACCCATAAAAGGACTCGATAAATTCACTTGATATTTTATACGGTTTGATACCATAAAGGGGTAGGGTATAAGTAAGGTTTCAGCGGGAAAAGTATCGTTACTTCGCACAAATGCGAAGCCCTAGATGTAGAGAGCCATACATATTGTATGATAAATATCTTTATTACACTATGCGCAAACATTCTTGTACTAGTACTGATAGATAAGTCGACAATTCTTTTAAGTATTTGGATACAAAATAATACTACCAAACAATTCATGGATACCTTTTTCTAACAAACCTTTTCATTAAACTATGCCTCCAATAATGGTCAAATAACCGATGGAGTACATGTTATCACACTTATCGGCGGTCCGCACACGGCTATAATCCGCCTGTCTAAAACGCGACCGAAGCAAGCTGCACGGTATCACTGGGGTCGTCGTGGACGCTCCCGCATCCCAACGTGGTGGTCGTGGACATGATGAACCGCCTTATTGTTGGCCCCCTACTACTCTTCGGGTACATACACGCTCGCCCTACCTACAAGCCCTACCTACTTACTACCGTCCGTACCTAACTACTTCACTACTTACAAATGAACAGACACAAACCCGCGATTGGTTTGGTCCTCGACCCCGGACGCTCGACCCCGGGCCCTCCCTAACAGAGGATGGCCTCGAGGGACATGCTGCTGCGGCGCTTGGCCAGGCGCGAGCCGCGCAGCTCCTCGTCGTCCGACAACCCGCCTTCCGCCGCGGGCCGCGCAGCCATGGCCGACAGCGTGGGCGACAGCAGCGCCGTGGTGGACGCGCGGCGGCGGGCGCCGGCCGGCGGGGCGGACGCGGACGAGGGGCCGCCGGCCATGACGGCGGGCGAGGCGAGGCGGCCGGCGGCGATGCCCCTGGCGGCCGTGTTGGGGTCCTGCATGATGCACTCGAGCGTGAGCTCAAAGGCGGCGATCTTCTTGCCGATGTACTCGCGGTTGGCGCCCTTGGCGACGGCCAGCGACTCGCGCAGCATGTCGATGCTCTTCTGCAGGCTGCGGATCTGGCGGTGCGGCCAGCGCTGGATGCCGTGGCGCCGGCAGATCTTCTTGAGCAGCGTCGCGCACACGCCGAACTTGCGCGCCACGGCCGCGATCGGCATGTTGAAGCAGCGCCGCAGGTCCTCCAGCTGCACCACGGGCGCGTAGCGCTTGGAGGACGGCGTCAGCGCGCGGCTCCCCGAGGGGCGGGACGCGGCCGAGGGTTGGGCCGCAACGGTCGAGGGGCGGGGCGGAGGCGCGGACGAGGCCATGGGGCTGACCGCGGCCAAGGACGCCAGGTCAAAGACGGACGGAGCCACCAGGGGGAAGGGGGGCCCCACCTGGACGGCCAGGTCCATCTTGGCGCGGAAGAGCGCGCCGCCGCCGCCGGAGGGGCTCGTGGGGCTGGAGGGCCCCTCTGCGGCCGCGCCGCGCACGGGGGCCGCGTCCCGGTTCTTGAGCGACATGAGGATCTCGCCCATGAGCACGTCGTCGGTGCTGAGGGCCGAGACGGGGGCCGGCGGGGCGGCGTAGGGCGGGGACATGGGCGTTCTCGTCCAGTGGCTGTAAAAGATTCCACGGCGGCGGGTGCGTCCCTTTGCGCGCTTGGGAGCGCTAGCAACAATGAGGAGGATCCTGACCAGTGCGGAGACTTGCGGACGCAGAACGGACGGACCAAGGGTCCCTCCCTCCTTGAAGGGACGGCACGATCGTACGGACGCATCCCCTCGAAAGGATTCGGGCGACCTTCGCGCGACAATTAACTCCAATGATTGGCGTAAGTTTCAGTCTAAGAAAGGACACGCGCGATCTTTGGTGGGCGCGCAGCTGCGTCCGCAACGTGTACCGTACAGAATAACTTGGTGTTTGTAAGGAAGCGTGACGTACAGATCCTTTGCCCGCGGTGTCCAGCTCGCAGCGGAAGGACGCAGGTAATTTTCGGTTTTCTTTTCCTGAGACACGCCATTGTACTGCCTGCACTGTGCTTTTCAAATAGATACCATCAGAGCAAACAAAATTGATAAGCTTTAAAACTCAATTTGATAAATTATCACAGTATTATTCGTATTTGCTTCTTTGTTTTGCCCCTATAACTAGAACCCTGTCAAAATTGTTCGCCTAAGTAACTGGGTCCTCTTATGGTCGCTCTATTATGTACAAAATATCGCTGCTTCGCAAAAATGAAGGTAAAATACGAATATGAGTAGATAATTTACGATTATTACCTATCTGCAACTTGCAGACTGCAAGCAACATTTTGCGTGTGATTAGTTGAAAACTTTCTATAGTGCTCCCCGTAAAACAATGTACAATGACGTGGCAATGCAATACCACAATAAGGGAATGTACCGGAACCATATTATGTAATATTATCTTGCTTGATGGATGACATAATTTGAAAACAACTAAAACAGACTAGTACGCAATACGAATCGACAAGGCTCATAAGTAACCCGACGCACTGTATATTATATAATCTACTCGTATTGTTTGGTGAAGTGTGTCAAGAATTAGTACCCCCGGTGTATTCGATTACCACAAACGCAAATACCGGTACGGTACTGGGAAACAACAATTGCATTATCAAGTTGCATTGATTCGAGCACGGTACGACAAAATTTGTTACACAGATGCTTGAGATTTCTAGTAAAGCTTGATCAAATATCTAAATGCTCAATAATCTAAATTGCACTGCCGTTAGATATTTGAACGCAATCAATAAATTCACATCTTTTTGATTATTATTTATATTGTTTTTGCTCGATTTAATCGATAAATGGACAAATTAGAAAACATACTACTAGTTGGCATTACCGTAAAACCGAATATGTATCCGACACGAACATATATCCGACAGCACAATTTCAGCCAATGACAGCAGGGAAAAAGAATCGTACCTAATTGGGGGCGGTTAAATTACGCCACGGACCGCAGGGTTTCCCGCGTAAATCG
>JAADXZ010000564.1:0-17978 GCA_023338055.1 Phytopythium mirpurense | reverse complement strand
TCGTGGGCGGGGGCGGGGGCGTCTCCGTGGGCGGAGGGGGAGGGGGCGTCTCCGTGGGCGGAGGGGGAACCGGCGCGTCCGTCTCGTTCGATTCCTGCAGGTAGCGCAGCGTCGGCGGGTAGTCGAGGACGACGCCGGCGTCGCCGCCGAGAAGGTCCACACCTTGAGGGGATGGCAGGGGATACACAGCGTTAGCACGGAGGGGGGGGGGCGATGGTAGGGCGTTAACCCCGTGAGGGGAGACGGAAGGGACCCACGTACCAGCGGAGGGTTGGGCGGTCGACAGGACGGCGACCGCCGATAGACACAGCGTGGCCAGGAACCGCATTCTGCTATGCAATGATGGGGTCCTGGAGGTGCGGGCGGTGGGTGGGGAGGGAGGAAGGGAGGTTAAGAGTGGGGGGGGGCGGGTCCTTGAGGGGGAGGGCGGGTAGTGTAGACGGAGGGTCTTGAGGACGCGAGTTCTGCTTGCAGGCGGTCGAGTCCGAGGACGAGACCGGTGCAAAGCGGAGCAGGCGACGACTCGAAGTCTCCGAATGGGGGAAGAGTAAATGAGGGGGAATGGGTCCCGCCAGCCGCGGTAGGGCGGGAGGGAGAAGGATTACCATATAGTTTGCCTAAATTAGTAGGGATAGGTTATATAATTCTATACTGGATCTTCCACAATTGTTCATAAGTGTTTAGTATATATTTCAATTAATTCGATTAATCCACATAATTTCATTTTTGACAATCTATAATATCTCCCAGGTGATTCGTCGTCTTGGGCTTGAGGTTGTGGAGGACGAACGAGGGAAAAATTGGCGCAGCCTCTTCGTTTTCTGCTGTTTTCGCACAGTATGCTTGTGGGTGAAGTGGCTCCTTTCGGCCGTGGCGACATGAACTGCAGCAGCGGATGGATGAATGAACGGATGGATCTGCGAAGTGTCAAAGCTAATGTACCTCAAGCGCCGACCCACTTGGACGCAACCCAGGCTGTATCAAGGAAGCACAAGCGCCGCAAACGTACCATATGTATGTAAAGTCTTGGAGTCGGCACCATGTGACGAGAGGTGCACGTATGCTGAGAGCTTTTCGCGTGTGTAACCTCGCGGGATCCACTATGGATCTGAGGTGGAGCCGGTGCAAACTGAATATAGGATACGGTTACATATCGGTTACGTATCGCTGTGGCTCCAAGCTGAGCTCATTGGAGCACATGGCGCTTTCAATGGACGCGCTCAACGGCTTGAGCAGTGAATGCTACCACCGCGCGTCGTTTCGTGCCGGTGCCTTCCTTGACTTTGCTCTTTGTCCGCTCGGAATGTCAAGCCGACGCCGCTTCAGCAGTATGCGCCATGCACTGATATCGAGCTGACACTACGTAGGTGCAAGTCGTCACTGAACTGAACTGCGTCGACCGATGGAGTTTGAGTTGTCGAGCGTGCGATGGCGTCCATTCTGACTCTTTTCGCTAGAAATGTGCACGTGGTATATTTGTTATTAATCCAAACTATCCTTATGTATTCGATATATATCCTCGTTACTATGCTTTAATCTGTATTTAACTATTGTAGCCAACAAAATAGAAGTTCTACATTCAGTACATGCTTGAATATGTAATAACCGTGTACCCACCTGTTGTATTTGAAAACAAAACTGGATAGTAACCTAGTAATCTCGGTCTGGTTTGCGCAACGTCTGGCAGATCATTCCTCTTGGCCGCGGACTGCTCGCAATTGGCGCGTTGTCCATTGCCAAAGGCTGCCTGCAGCGCCGGTCGTCGTCCTCACTCCTCGCCGCCCGCTGCCGCCCCGCCGACGCCAGCAGCAGCACCTCCAGCGCCAGCTCCAGCCCCCTCCCACGATGCTCCGCCGTCGACTGTCGTCGCTCGCGGCGCCGGCGCAGTCCTGGGTGCGCCCCAACGCGCACGACTACCTCAAGGACGTGCTCGAGAGCCGCGTGTACGAGGTGGCCGTGCAGACGCCGCTGGTGCCCGCGCCGGCGCTGTCGGCCGCGCTGCCGGGCGGCTGCCGCCTGCTGCTCAAGCGCGAGGACATGCAGCCGACCTTCTCCTTCAACCTGCGCGGCGCGCACAACAAGATCGCGCACCTGAGCCCCGAGCAGCTGCAGAACGGCATCGTCGCCTGCGCCGCCGGCAACCACCTCGAGGGCGTCGCCTACTCGGCGCACAAGCTCGGTGTGGACGCGGTCGTCGTGGCTCCGGTGGGCACGGCCAACAATGTGCGCCGCGCTGCTGCTGCTGCTGCCGAGAGTGTGCTATGTGTGTCGTACGGCCGGCCGCATGATGGACTGACTGCCTGGCGCCGCTCGACTCTGCACTGCCACTGCTGGACGCCTTGCTTGCTGCTCGCAGGTGTCGCACTCGACCAAGAGCCACGTGACGATCGTCGAGCACGGCGCGGACTTTGACGCGTCCCTGGTACATTGTCCATCCATCCACGACGCTGCTGCCGCGCCTTGGGGTAAACGGCTAGTACTTGCTGTGTGCGAGTCGCTGACGGGCGTGCTTGCGGTCCCGTGGCGATAACGCCGTGCTGCAGAAGGAGGCGATCCGCATCGCGCAGCAGGAGGGCCGCTCGCTGGTCCACCCGTTCGACGACCCGCTCGTGATCGCGGGTAATGGCACCATCGGCATGGAGATCCTCAAGGAGGTGCGTCTCGGCCCCCTCCTCCTCCTCCTTCTGTTGGTGGCAGTGTAGCCGTCGAGGAGACCTCTAGGTGCTCACACAGACATCTCTGCTGCTCCTGCTGCTGCTGCGACCTCGACCTGCGTCCTATTCGTCCGCACAGACGGCGGGGCAGTGGCCGGACGCCATCTTCGTGCCCGTGGGCGGCGGCGGACTCATCTCGGGCATCGCGGCGTTCGTCAAGGAGGTGGCGCCGAGCGTCAAGATCATTGGCGTGGAGGCCGAGGGCGCGACGCTGCTGCAGGAGTCCTTGCGGCGCGGCGAGCGCGTGCACCTGCCGGCCGTGAACCGCTTCACGGACGAGGTGGGCGTGCAGCGCGTGGGCGTGGAGAACCTGCGGCTGTGCCGGGAGCTGGTGGACGAGGTCGTGGCCGTGTCAACCGACGAGATCTGCGCGGCCATCAAGGACGTGTTCGGAGAGACGCGGTCGCTCATGGAGCCCACGGGCGCGCTGGGCGTGGCCGGCGTCAAGAAGTACGCGCGCCTGCGCCAGCCGCGCGGCGAGACGTACGTGGCCGTCATGGCCGCCGCCAACATGGACTTTGACCGCCTGCGCTTCGTGGCCGAGCGCTCCGACGACCGCGAGCGGCTGCTGTACGTCAAGATCCCCGAGGAGCAGGGCAGCTTCCAGCGTCTCAACGACATTGTCTGTACGTGTGGTGCTCGCTGTCTTGTCCAGGGCGACCCACGGGCTCCCACGGACGCTTCTCCCGGTCCGTGTCTTGTCTGACTGACTGTCTGTCTGTCTTCTTGTGTGTCTGCTCCACGCCTCGCTCGTCTCGTCCACTGCCAGTCCCGCGCAACGTGACCGAGTTCACATACCGCATGAACGCGGCGAGCGACTGCACGGCCGCCATCTGCATGAGCGTGCAGACGCGGTCGGACGAGGATCTGGCCGAGGTGCTGGGCGCCATCAACGAGACCGCGGGCATGTCCGCGACCGACCTGTCGGGCGACGAGCTGGCCAAGGACCACGCGCGCCACCTAATGGGCGGCCGGCCCGCCGACGTGCCGCACGAGCGGCTCTTCCGGCTCGAGTTCCCCGAGCGGCCAGGCGCGCTCAAGGACTTTCTGGACGCGCTCTCGCGCGAGGGCAGCCGCTGGAACGTCAGCCTCTTCCACTACCGCAACCACGGCGCCGACGTCGGCGACATCCTCGTGGCCTTCCAGGTGCCGCCCGAGACGGCTGCCGCCTTCGCCGCCTTCCTGGACCAGGTCGGCTTCCGCTACGTCGAGGAGACGCACAACCCCGTGTACACCAAATTTCTGCAGTAGACAGACAGACAGACAGGGCGCGCGTGTTGGCCACATGCACACATGCAATACGTACGGGGCGTCTCTCTCTCTCTCTCGTCCCCTGCTTGTCCCTTGGTGGTCTCCCTTGACCCTCCCTGCCTCCTTCCCTCCTTCACCCCGTGACTCCCTCCATACAAGCGCTCAGCCAAAGCCAAAGCCCTCCGAGCCCTCGCGGATGGCGAGCAGCAAGCACTGCTTGAGCTTCTCCTCGCTCTCGTACTCGGGCAGGTCCAGCTGGTTGAAGCTGTTGGTAGCACCACGAACACAACACACACGCAAACGCACACGGTCAATCTCTCGTCCTTCTCAGAATATGCCATGCGCCCGCACGAACGAACGCCCGGCCACACGCATCCACGCACCACGTGTGCGCCGACGGCAGCGCCTTGTTGTTGCCAAAGGCCTTGTGGATGTTGAACTTCTGCGTGCCACGCATGCCCTCGAGCGCCTTGAAGCCCTCGAGCGGCACCTTGGAGGTGCCCGTGACGAACTGCAAAAAGAGCGCGCGCTCCTCCTGCGTAAAGGCGTAGAGCACGCTCCAGAACCAGCGGATGACGCCGTCCGTGGGCTTGTAGTTGGCGTACTCGGTGTTGGCCTTGAGGTCGTCAATGTCGATCTCGGGCATGCCCGAGATGAGCAGCTCGAGCTCGTTCTCGTTGAAGATGGCGATGAGCTCGGGCGGCACCAGCTGGTGGAAGCCGCGCAAAAAGGCGTCGAGCTGCTGGCGGATGCCCGTGGCCATGCGGTGGTGCGTCACCAACTTGACGTACGCCATCTTGTTGGCGTCCGTGACGGCCACGTGCCGCCCGCCCGGGATCAGGTCCACCACCTCCGTCTTGCCAAAGTTCGACTGCTCCGCCGAAAAGGTCAGCTCGAGCCCGAGCTCCGCAATGTCGTGGTCCAAGATCGAGTGCAGGTTGCGGTAGTACTCGGGGTCCACCGCCTCCATGTCGTGGTACGAGATGGGCAGCTGCAGCATGTGCTTGTAGAACGAGCGCGTAAAGTGCGCGTCCAGTAGCTGGCCGTCCGCCACCGCCTTGCCGATCACCTTGCCCACGAACTCAAAGTAGCTCAGGTGGTCCTTGTTGACGAACGACAGCGGGTTCGGCTGGAACGTCGGAGAGTCCGCCGCCGACGAGAAGAGCGCGTAGTTCGGGTTGAAGATCTCGCGCGCCAGGATCACGTACCACTCGCGCGTCACGCCGCCCGCGTCGATGCCCTCCTCGCCCGTGAACGAGATGTGCAGCTTGCGCCGCAGCTCCGGCCCGCTGCGCATCCGCAGCGCGTAGTAAGAGTCCTCGAATATGTGTTCGCGCCGCACCGGGATGCGCACCGACGCGCTGCCGCCGTGCGACCGCAGCACCGACTGCCGCAGCTTCTTCATGGCGCCGTGGAAGTACGACCGCTTGTTGTCAAAGTCCAGGTACGCGCGGCAGCGAGCCATCTTGACCAGTGCCGCGAGCGAAGAGTCCAACAGTGACGGCTTCTCGCGCACCAGAATGTTCAGCAGCACGCGGTTTGCCTCCACAAAGTCAGCCAGCCGCATGCTCTCCCCAGCTTCCACCGACGCCGTCGATGACGACCGTTCTAGTGCGCGACCGCCGGGAACAGCGGCGCTCTCGCTCGTGGCGCCCTCGAACCCGCCGGCCTGCAGCGCCGCAACCACCGCTTCCTCGCGCTCCATCGAGTCCGGCACGCTCAGCTTCATTGACGCTGCGTCGCGCGCGTTCACCACGAAGAAAGCCTCCACCATTGGTAGGAAGCGCGCGAGCAGCGCCGCCATCGCGCATGACGCGCCGGCGCTCTTGCCCTCGATCACCATCCCATCGGCGTTGTCGTCGTCGGCGGCGGTCGTCCGAGCAGAACCAGTGGATTGGCCGCCCTCTGCAGGCGCGTCCTGCTCGTCAAGCCCGCCACTCGAGCGCGCTTCCGCCAGCGAGGCGCTCAGTGCGTCCCAAAGCGCGTCAAGCCCGATGGTCTGGCAGCACTCGGTGAACTCAACCGTCGACTTGCACACATCCGACAACGTGTGGAGCAAGCGGAGCAGCTTGAGTTCGTCCTGGGCCGACAGCAGCACCGCAGAGGTCTCGTAGCTGAGCGCCGCGCTCGTCCTACCAGCTGTGGCGTCGCCTGACTTGTACCGGTCGACACGCGCGAGCTGGCTCGCAAGGCCGACGATCGCGGCCACCACGAGCTTGCGGTTCGCGCTGACGCGGTTCAGTAGCTTGAGGATCGCCAACGTTCGCTCCTGCATCTGCGGCGTGCAGATGTCCATGCCCAGCACGGCGACGACCTCTTGCATGCGTCGCCCGTCGAGCTCAACGACCGGCACTGTGACCCACTCGGCGCCGTCGTGGTGGCGAAGCTGCTGCTCTTCCGGCTGCCCGGTGGCGTCGTCAGCAGGCGGAGCGTTAGTCGGCGGCGCGGACTCGCTGCTTGCGTTGGTACTGCCCTCTGTGGGCGCCTCCTCCTTCTGCTCCTCTTGCTCAGGCGCTGGCGCCGGTGCCTCCGCGTTCGGAAGCCGCTCCAGAGGAGATAGGACCAGTTCCAGCAGCTCCAGCAGCGTGTCGAGGTTCGCGCCATTCCGGTTCACGACCGAGACCGCCAAAAGATCAATGAGCACCGCGACGCCCCGCTCGTCACCCGCTTCCGCCTTGACGACGCTGGGTTCGCGCCGCATCCCGTGGGGCTGCAACATCTCGACGGCAAACCGCGGGTTGTACTTGGCCAGCGACACGAGCACGTGGAGCATGCGGTTCACCACGTCCGACGACACGACGGGAGCGCTCGCGGCGGTCAGCTGGCGGTTCGCCGAGACGTTGCACCCGTACAAGCGAGACGGTGGGAAGTCGTCGTCAACCTTGAGGCTCGGCACGAGCGGCGACTCGAGCGGCAGCGTCGCCGCTCGCAGCAAGTTCGTGCGGACGCTCTCGCGGGTGAGTGGGTACATGCAGACGTTTGCCAGCAGTCGCTGCAGCACGCGGTTCTGGATGGCTGACTGCGCCATGAACAACAGCCGCAGCAGCCCCTTCACGCAGCGGTCGTCGCACACGCGGTCCGCCTCCTCCTCGTCTTCGTCCTTGTCCACGCGCAGCATCCCCTTGTGCGACGAGCCCGAGTGGTGGTGGTGGTGGTGCCGCCCGCCCGGTTCTCCGTCCCGACGGCCGCGCCGCCCGCCCATCATGTCTTCATAGAACGTTCGCCGGCGCCGACCGCCGCCTCCGCCCTCGCCAGGCGCGGACGTCTGCGTGCGTCTCAGCGACGGGCGGTTGAAAATGTCGCTGGGCAGCGTCATAAGGTCCGGACCAGCGCCAGCACTGGGCTCGCGATACGTCGTGCGGAACGCCGCGCGCTCGCGAAGCACCATAGCCTCGGCACGGATTTGCGATGGCAGCGTCTGCAAGAAGGTATCGTCGCACGTCACCAAGATCTCCTCGCGCAACTCGGGTGCGAGCGACGCCACGAACGACGCGTTGTCCATATCCTGAGCGCGCGATACTTCGGCAGGGGCCGCCGCGGCAGCAGCTGCGGCTTCGCGCTCTCGTCGCTCGTTTTCGAGCACCTCGGCGCGGATGTCCGGTGGCAGCGCCTCCAGCGTCTCGCGGTCAAAGTTCGAGTTGGCCATGTCCATTTCCAGCTGCGACATACCCTCCGAGCCGCCCGCGGTGCCAGCGTCGCTACGGGGAGCGGTCGTACTTGCGGGCGGCGTAGCTTGAGCGACAATCTCCGCTTGAACATCGGGCGGAAGAGAGTCAAACACCTCCGGGTCCATGCCCTCAGGGCACTGAAAGCCCGAAGAGCCTGCGGCAGGAGCAGCATCTCCGGTCGCTTGCTCCGTAGAGTCTGTCGCGGGTTCGTCTTCGGTCTTGGACTCGTCCTCGGTCGTTGGGTTGACCGCACTCGTCTCAGCGCGCGCCTGCGGCTCGTGCGAAGTCGCCACGGTCGAAGACGACGATGACGCCGGAAGATTGAAGCTCGTCAAGTCAAGAGTGAACCCCATCATCTGGTCTGGCGCCGCGGTCGACACCGGAGCAGGTGGCGGGACTGCAGCGGACGCCTCCTGCGAATGCTGTTGGCTCGATGGCTCCGTCGGAGATTCCTGCGCCGTCGGCATCCGCGCATCTGGCTCCGACTCGTCTTGCGATCTCAATGAGGACTCGCCAAGCGTGCTCGTCAAGTCCGTCACAGAGGCAGTATCCACCGAGGGCTCGCTTCGAGCACCCGTCGCCGCCTCGCTCGCGCCGGTATTGTCGTTGCCGCCCAAGCTGGCACGGCTGCTCTCACTGACAGTGTGCTCGCTTCCTTGCGGCGTCGCCATGTGCACTTCTTCCTCTTCCGCCACGTCCTGTGGCGGCGCAGAGCCCTCGCCTTCCGACATGGGCGTCGCGTCGTCCACATTAATAGCTGAAGACGCGCTGGTCCCAGTCGGTACCGGCACACTCGTCGAGGAAGCATCAGGCTGCGCCTCAGCAAGAGTGTCGTTGATGCGCTGCTCCAAACGAGAGGCGACCGAGCGGACGTCCACATCTCCGCCCGGCATACCGGGGCCCCACGTCGTGCCCGAGTTGATTCCTCCCGTATCGCGATGGAACGCGCGACTGGGCAGTCCGAAGGCGTCACCACGTCGCATGCGTAGCACGTTCCCACGTGGGTCGTTCAGCTGCATCGAGTTGAGCGAGAACTCATTCAGCAGGTTCGAGACAATGGACAGGCGGTTATTCCGGCTTGGCGGTCGTCCGCGCGCTCCACGCGAGAGCTGATCGCGAGTGCCCAAGCGCCCACCACGAACACCGCCGATGCCCATCGGCATCTGGCTCTGGACTTGGTCAGTCAGCTCCTGGAGTTCGCGCAGCAAAGACGAGTGACGCGGAAGGTGCGCGCGCTCCGAGCCGCCACGCACGAGATCGACTCGCTCCGGGAGGAATTCCTCGCTGACGTCGAGGCGGAGCAGCGGGTGGACATTGGATCCAACCGCATCGGACGCCGCACCCCGGTTCGTGTTGCGGTCTTGTCGGGAGCGCCCTGGGTTCGGCAACTCATCCATCAGAGAGTCGAAGAAGAAAATCTCGTCACCAACTTCTGGCATCTCCTCGATGTACTGGAGTAGCGAGGATGCTGACATCGAGTTGTTTGCAGTATTCAAGGACGTTCGCGCACGAGCTCCATCACCGGTGGGCTGGTTGGTCGATCCCTCTTCTTCGCCATCGTCGTCGCCAAACGTTGGCACGAGTGTTTGCAAATCGGCGCCACGAATATCGCTTGGTCCACGAAGGCCGAGCGCATCTGCCAACGATCGTCCGACACCCGGCCCGCTAGTCAGCACATCGGAAGCGCCGCTTTCGCCTTGTGTGGCTCCACGCTCCGCGTTCTCTCGAGAGGCGGCCCGAGCGCGACGACTTTGCTCTTCTGCAAACGTAGCTTCGTCGTCGAGCATGTTGAGGTACGAGAACTCGTCTTCGTCGACTTCGTCGAGTGCATCCAGCACCGACAACTCGGCATCCAACGAGCCCCACAGGCGACTGGACGTGGAGCGTCGGCTTGGGTTGGGAACTCCTCCTCGGCGGGACGCTCGGATGTGAATGCGCTCTTCCTCCTCCTCCTCCTCCTCCTCCTCGTCGTCCTCATCGTCGTCCTCTTCATCGTCGTCATCTTCCTCGTCATCCTCCTCGTCGTCGTCTTCATCTTCGTCCTCCTCTTCATCGTTAACGTCGTCGTCATCGTCTTCTTCCTCGCCTCCTTCTCCTTCTTCAGTCGAGTGCTCCGACTCGCTG
This sequence comes from Phytopythium mirpurense, assembly GCA_023338055.1. Lineage (NCBI taxonomy): Eukaryota > Oomycota > Peronosporomycetes > Pythiales > Pythiaceae > Phytopythium > Phytopythium mirpurense. Next base: position 8,221 of record JAADXZ010000564.1, on the reverse strand, counting down.
CTCCGATCGCTCTGCTCATCATCACTCCTGCCTTCAACATGCATCGCATTGTCGTCAATGGCTGATGACGGCGATCGCATCGCGACGTCTTCCTCTTCATGGAAGTGCACAGCGCGTTCGCCTCCTTCGGCTGTTGCACCACGCGGGGATGGCCGGTCCGCAATATCAATGTTGCGAATCATCTCGGACGGGGTTTCGCCACCGGGCTCGACAGCCGGCGGCTCCATCAAGACATCAGGGTGGGCGCTATCCTCGACACCGCCGCGAGCGCCACCTTCGTTCACGGCGTCCCTCTTCTTGAGCAAGCGTCGAACGCGCTGGGTGACGAATGGCCGAGTCAGAGTCGCAAGCGGTCGCAACAGCATCGAGCACGTTGCATGCGCCAGCGGGTGCTCCAGGTCGATCTTGCGCAGCGCGCCAGCCAGCAGCGTGACAAACGAGTGCTTGCCCTTCAAACCTCCGCCGAGTACCACCTTGTCGAGTGCGAAGCCCTTCGACGACCCCTTCGGCCACAAGATACTCATGATCAACCCGGCCCATGCGTGCAACGCACTCAGCGCCGCTTCGTCCCGGACAGAGAGATCGCCATCTCCGTCGATTGGGCCAGAAGGATCAGATACGCTCACGCGCCGCGGCCATTGTTGCAGCAAGTGGACGACTTCCAAGATGATGGTCTTGGACCCTTCGCCAGACTGGCTTCCCGCAGCGACCAGCAAACGGTGCGCGTTACGAACTCGAGACCGCGTCCGGTTGTCGACGAAACAACTGGCTTCTGACCCGAGCGAGTCCGTCTCGTTCCCGCTGTTCCCGCCCCTACCGTAGACACCGCCGTCCTTCAACGCGCGACGGACTGCCGCGAAGTTACACAGCTCCGAGCACGGCAGGAAATCCTGCAGCACGACCCGCACAAACGGCTCGCGCGTCTGCAGCGAGTACTTGGCTTTGGCCACAATGGACGCGCAAATGGGGAACTGCGCGACCAAGTGCACCAAAAGCCGCAGGTACATGCCGACGCACACACCAGCGGGTGGTACTTCCTTGCCACCCTTCGACTCGGCCAAAGCGGCTTTCTCGGTCGTCCAGAGCGTGTGTATCTTACCGATGACCTTGTGGATGATGACCTGGGCGTTGTGCTTGAAGTCCTTTGGCATCCGGTGGAACGACGCCGGCGTCTTCTTGGTCCCAGTCATCTCTTCATCGGACTGCTGGCGCGAAATACCCGGTGTTGACGCTCCTTCAGCGGGGGTAGTGCTGTCCGTCGCGTTTGGGTCGGGTGTTTCCTTGATAGGAACGACATACGTACGGCCCGACTCCGTCTTCTTCACTTGAACCGAATGCTCCAGCGCCTTGAGAAACACGTCTTCGTTCCGAGCCGCGACCGTCGCGACTTCCATCAAGAGCGCGCGCGGCGTGATGCGCATCTGACGGGGAGAGCCGAACCGGGCCGCCAGCTTGGAGATCGCGCGCAGGATCTTGTCTTTCATCGTTTGCTCCAGAACATCCGGTGACTCCAAAATGTGCGCCAAAAGCGAGCATGTGAGCTCGTGGTATCCAGGAAACACCGATCCGTCGCCAATGCTGAGGACGATGTCCACACCACCGTTCGCATAGAAGTGGCACGCCAAGTTGTAGTCGAGCGTGACGTGCGCGAGTAGCTGCCAAATCGCGTGCACCGCCGCCAGGCTGAGAGAGCCCGATCCCGAGGTCGATTGCTTCAGCAAATCGAGACAGACGTCGACAAGTTGGCGCTCGAACACAGTTGCCGCCTCAAGCGTCGCCGAAGGTGTGAGCGCGGGCTTTTCCTCCTCCTCCACCTCCATCTTCGCTTCGCTCTCGGCCGAGGCGTTCAGCACCACCTCGGCGGTCTTCCCGGACTGGGAGAGTTGTGCTCGAACCGAAACTAGCGCGTCCATCACCAGCAGAATCGGTGCAAACGACGACTCCACCGAGCTTTCAGGCTGCTTGATCGACAGGATCGTGAGCAGCTTGTCTACACTTGACGGTGACTGCTTCTGGTAGACTTGGCGCGAATCCGGATTCAGGCGGAGAAGCAGCGCAAGCAAATGCACTAGCATCGTCAACAATCCGCCGTCGCTTGGCGCCGTCGATGATTCCATGAAGCACTGCAGGATTGCTTCGTTCAGCTTCCCAACAACCGCCTCACTCTCCGCATTCGACTGGGACACCAAGAAGCTGAAGTGCTCCGCGATAGTGTTCACCAACTGGTGCCCAGGATATTGCTTCGAGGTCGTATCCGATGTGGACAAGCTCACAGACACGTCCGTCTTCGCCTGCGACTGCATTATCTGGAAGCATGTCGTCTCGAACGAGCCTCGGAGCTTCGCGTACAGATCCTGCAGCTCAGTTTCGCCCCGCTTCTGTTCAGAGTCCTCTTCTGCTGCGGTTGATTGACTCTCCTCGTCGCCGCCAACGTTGGTTTCGGAATTGGAGTCCGGATCGTTCACGCTCTCGTCGTCTTCCTCGTGTTCCAAGATCCACTCCATCGCGAGCTCCACGTTATTGACTTGGATTCGGCGAAGGGCGCGCTCCACTCGCGGCCGCGTGAACCCCATCGAGACAAGGTTGTCCACAATGTTCGAGTCAACCGCAAACTCTTGGCGGCTGGTTGTTCTGCGAGCAGTGGGGCGGGAGCCAACACCACCAAACAGAGTTCGACGAAGGTTGAGCGCCTCTCCGAAAATGTCAGCGTTCGCTTCCTCGCCGCTCCGCCGGTAAAAGTCGAGCGCCGCCAGTCGGCTTCCCGGTCGCTCCGACGCCTCGTCCATGCTCCCGTTTTGGTCGATCCGGTTCTTCAGCAGTGTCCTCGCGACGGAAAGCACATCCGTGACGCAGAAGTCCACTGGGAGTTTCGAGAACTTCGGGTGCGTCCAGACTGATAGAAACGTCCGAACGCAGAGGCGGTGGAGATCGACCGATAGCTTTCTCGGGTCGAATTTGTAGCTTCCCTCGGCGCTGTGGCTGACTTCCTCGTCCGCAATCAGAGCAGCTGTCATGGGTGATGCTGAGATCACGTCCAAGTTCGAGATCCGACCGAGAAGATCGGCGGCAATACGGAACGATGCCGATGACATCTTTGACGGCGCCAGCACTTGTACGCTCTCCTTCGTCTTCGACTCGAGCGACAGCACGAAAAAGCGCTGGATGATGTTCATAATGATGCCCATCAAGTTCGACGCCGTGAACGTCGACCCGCTGCACTTCGCCTTGGTGGATCCGTCGTCAGCTGCGGCTTCTTCTTGCTCTTCACTCGTCATGACGACGTCCTCACAAACTGCCCCACTCTTTGCCGGCAGCTTTGACGGCGCGCCATCTGGATTATCGCCCAGTGGCTTCAAAAACTCCAGCAGCACCAGCGTGTTGACTTGCTTCTTCTTGCCTTCAAAAAGCACCGCAGTGATCGTCTCCAGCAGGAACGACAGGTAGTACTGCTGCACGAACGCGTCGATCTGGTTTGCACGCGACTCCGAAATCACGTACAGAAGATGCCGCTCGATGGTTAGCGCCACCGTTTTGGCTAGTGCACGAGCATGCGGCGCAAGCGGGGCGGTCACGTCGTCACTGCGTCTGTGCTGAAGCGTTGTCGATAGGAACGCCTTTCCGTACGCGCTGAGCAAATTCCTCGCCACGACGGCAAAGCGCAGCAGCAGCAAAGATCCCACCTTCCAAAGCTTTGAGCCCTCGGACTTCGTTAGAGCCTCAGCAGACTTGGTGTCGGCATCGCTCTTCTCCTCGGACGGTTGATCTCCTCCTCGCTCTTGCTTCGTCTTTTGGTGCTGGGCAGCCAAATTTGCTCGTTCAAACTGCACAGACCGATCCACGGAGAACAGCCGGGCAAGCACGAGTTGAGTCGGCTTGGACGCAAACTCGCTGAACCACCGACGGTTTTGCAAGTGCCCATGCGCAGTGTCGAGCGTCCAGATCAGGACAGAGCAGAGCCACTCGATCATGGCCAGCACGCGCAGATAGTCGCCCGTAAGCGCGAGCTTCTCAGAGTCAGCCTTCGTGGTCGATACTTGCGCAGATGCGTCGCTCGAGGGGCTGAACAGGTGCGTCAACTCCATGTCCGGCAGCGAGCTGAGGATACCCTCCGCGCCTTCACCGCTTTCGCTCAGGTACCACGGCAGCCCAATTCTCGCGCGAGCCGCACGCAACAGATCCAGCTGTACACCCATTTCCTTGATAATCGCCGTCATTAGGTTCGTCGGCTGTTGCGAAGCATACGAGCGCAGTGCCATCGTGATCGCCCGCGTAGCTGGATAGTGACGCATAGCGTTCGAAGAGGATGCCGACGACACGCCTGACGCTTCCTGGGGCAGTCCACTCGACAAGAATGACATCGTCGACGGCAGGATGAGATGGTACAGCCGCAGCAGCGCTTGCACGCCTCCAAGATCGGCAAAGTACGACGCGTGCTCCGTCTTGGACATCATCGGCTCCAGCAGCTCGGCCAAATGGGTCGTCATGCGCAGCAGAGTGCCATAATCGCGCTCCCATGAGGTGGCTCCTGCGGTCGAGTGATCCGTGCGCACTTTGTCCTCGCCGAATCGAATGACCTTCTTAACTGCATGGACGGACGCCTGGACTGCTGCGTTCTGGATGCTTGGGACGTGCCGCATCAACTCAAAGATGCCCGCCCCAACTACCGAAGAGACGTCGCCTTGGAAACAGTTTGACGCGTCCGCTTCGACATACTGAGGAAGCGCGAACATGTCGAAAAGGTGCATCAGCGGCTCGTACTTCGCGACCTTCTCGGCGTGGTTGGCGGTTAAGCACAGCGTGTTAAGCACCGTCGGAATCGCGATGATGAGATCGCTCGACCCGGGGAGCAGAATGCGTGACGGGCACAAGTCCTCAACGTCCCATCGAGTAATGGTCTTGAGGAATGCATCCGCGATCCCAGAAGAATGGACGTGGTTCACGCTACTCGGGTCGTTGTTCACGACGTCGGATACCACCATCGCGGCTTGGGCAAACACGGCAGGCCCAAACGTGTCGACGTGACCCAGAATCTTCAGTAGCACCTTGCTCAGAACGCTTCCATCCCGAATCACGCGGCTTGTTGCACCTGCGCTCATGACGCCTTGCGAGTGGAACGACATCGACAGAGCGGCCAGGATTGATATGATAAGCGCCCCCTTGGCTTCCGCATGCGCTGACTTGGAGGATGGTGACGAAGCTGGCGTCGTAGGCACGCTCGAGCACTCCAACATGAGTCGGTCCGTCAGGATCCCAACGCCGTTCAAATCCTTGTAGAGATTTGCAGCCGTCGAATGACTGCTGACGATGATCTCCAAAGCCTGGACGCACTGGGTAACAATCGTGGTGTGGAACGCGTTGACCGATGGGATTGTGATCGTGTGAAGCAGCGCGGGTACGATCCCATTCTCCGTCAATACTGCCGCACCCGTCTGAACCGTGACGACCGCAGACAGTAGTTGCAGCACCGCTTCCACCCAACACAACTTGGTATCCGTGGGAGTGCCGGTTGGGTTACGGAACGGAGGGCCGCCCACGACCTCCGCTTCTTCTGGTGACAGTAGATCAGTGGTTGCTTGGACAAAAGCAACCGCAAGGCTCATATCCATGTCATTGTCGGCCTCCGACGATGTCCTCGCTGAGGTCGCGGTGCCGGTTCTTGGTGAGTCGCTTGATGTCCCAGCAGTCGTCGAGTTTCTTCGCGACCCGCTTGCCTTCGTTGTAACGCTCTCCAACTCCGACATGCAGAATCGGACAAGCGAGGGAAACACGCCATGCGGAGCCCCCTTGACGACGCCAAGCGCAGACAGCACATTCGACTGACGGCCGAGCACTCCCATACCGCCAGCTCGACCAATTCGGTCGTTCACGAGCGCCGTCAACACCAGAAGCGCGGACGTCCGGACGCGAATCGGGATCTTCTCGCAGATTTCCACTCGAACAAGTTCGACGATCCCGCGCGTCAGCTCTGGGTTCTGCTCAATGTAGTTGATGACGTCGGACGAGTCGCCAAAGATCGAGAAGAGCGCCAGTACTGCGTACAGTTGCTCGACCACAATCGCCTCTCGCGTCAGCTTGCTCCGCGACGCGTAACAAGCGCGGATTTTTGTGTACAGCTGAAAATGGAGCTTCTTCGGCACATTGAACTCCGCCACCAGCCGCTCGCACATGTTGGCAGCGATGCACGAAGCATTCTTGAACAGCCCGTCAGCTCCACGCTCTGCATCTTCCGTGTGGGCCCCCACTTTTTCTGACGCATCTCTCAACGGCGGGATGGGGACGCTGATCAGTTCGACGCGCGATCCCGCGGCCGTGCCGTGGCCTCCTCCGTAGAACTGGAAGGAAGACTGGCCTTGCTCAACATCCGCCCCCGACGCATTCAGGTACTCGACAACATCAAGGCTGCTGTTCAACGACCCGTGTCCTTGCGCGATCGCCAAAAGTCTCCGACGCAACAGCGCGTTGCGCACGGCGCTCGCCTCGAGAAACCCCGAAGGTTCAATCGTGAAGCGGTGCAGCGACGGCGGCAGCGACAGCATGGCCACCACGTGGGTCGCCTCGAACGCAACACGCTCATTTCTCGCCGACAGGAACGCCGCAACCAGCTGCAGTCCACGTGCAAGTCAGTTTGAATTGGCTGGCTCTGAACCTCGAGTAGCAGGCAGGTACGCACCTCAACGGAGCTGTAGGCCGCCTTGTTGGACGCATTCTCCAGTAAGATCGCGGTGAAGCGCAGCACCTCGTACGCCTGCTCTGTCAGCTCGCTCTCGACGGCGCCCGCGTTCGCCTCCACCTCCATGTTGCTGCTCTGCTCCTTCTCGCCGTCCCGCTCTGCCAGCACCGGCGCAACCAGCAGCAAGCGCGGGCAACGCTGCAGCGCGAGCCGCAGCAGCGCGTCCAGCCTGTTCAGCACTGCGTTCCAGTTCGCCAGGTTCGCTTGCTCCTCCAACGGCCAGCCGCCGACGCACTTGAGCACCGTCGTCACGTGCTCGTCCCGGGCGCGCAGCAACACCTCCATCATCTTCTCCTCGCGCGCGGTCGGCGGCGCACGCGGGGCGCCCACCGCCCGCGCCCCGCCGTACAGCCCACCGCTCGCCAGCATCGCCCTCGGACCCGCAAGCGAAACGCGCGGCCTTTCTCGCCCTTCAACCCTCCTCGCTCCTTGTCTCTATCTCTCTCTCTCGACTGCGCTACAGACCTCGCGCCTGCCCGTCGCCCGCCGGCTGCGTCTGCGCACGCTTGTGCTTCGCGCGGTCTGGGACTCTTTACAGGCGGCGCGCCGTTCCTTTCTCGCGCGGTCTCCTCCTCCGGTGTGGGGTTGGTTCCTCTCGGCTTTCCCCCTTTTCCGCGTGCTCGGCCTGCACATGGGCGAAAAACCTTTGAGAACTGATATTTTACCCAGAAGGAAAAAGTATCTTTCAGAACATCAGCTGATAGAGGTAGCTACCGTGAACATACCGGTGCGCAACCGACTCAACCGACACCAAAAGATATGTTCAAATCAACTCTACCAAACTGGAGATCCATTTTGAACTGCCTTACAAATGTGTGCTCTTCTAACAAAAGCGGATCTAAAAAGCGTTGCGATTGGGTAACAGGCGTAATCTCCTCTTTATTTTTCGCGAGTAAGGATCGCAGGAAGCTTAATGACCAATCCGATTCGCATTTATTCGTGAATAAATATTTTCAACCAATCATGTAGCGCCGTCACTCGCGCGGATTGCTCGTTCCGCAGATGACCAGGCCGAAATGATGCATTCAACCGACTCCAGCTGCTCGTCACTCCTGTGGATCATGCGCACCATCGAAGCGCGGGGTCTTCTTTCGTTGGGAGTTTCGGATGCAAGATAATGCTGTAGGAGGGGGCGTTTCGCTCCAGAGCCATGGATGGAGCCGTTGGGACGCACTCACCCCTAGAAGTATCCCACCAACGGGTGCCAGGAATAGCAAAGAGTCGCGGCGGTTGGGGGCCAACCCTTTGATGCGACCCGCTGCGTGCTGGACAAGCGTCCCTTCGCGTTAAATTTAACGCTCAAGAGGAGGTGGAAGGGTCCGCGCGCGGCCGCTGGCGCTCGTCCTTGGCTCACTTTGGAACTTCCAGTCCAGTGCGCACGACCGTCCGAGTAGGCTTCATCACCCAGCTTCCTCGCGGCCTCGCTCTTCCCTTTCCAGCTCCTCCAGCCTCCAAGCTCCAAGCTCCAATCTTCAAGCTCCAAGCTTCACG
>JAADXZ010000563.1:0-17981 GCA_023338055.1 Phytopythium mirpurense | reverse complement strand
TCCAATATACAGCCCGAATTGCGGAATATGTGTATCTGTATTTCGAACGACTTCACATTGGAAATAAAACACATGAAAATAGGATTGTGGTCGATTTTGCTAAATTCGTGCACCATCCGATATGACTGACTTTTTGAGAGTGTTATCTTTTGTTGTCACAATCTTTGCTTTGCTTTTTTTGTATGCGGCAAAAACCATAGTGAGCATTATAACGTGAACCAGAGAAGTACTGATATATGTACTGTTCTCGGTACTAATATATGTACTGTGTATCTGAATGATCAATAATTTAAGTAAGTACTTTCAAATTATTTGTTTCAGTTAATTTATTTGGACACGCATAAAACGGCCATCAGAAAAGCATGGTGATCTTCAAAGTACTGACACCTGTTAGTCTTTTTGTTGTAAAATTAAGGAAAAGTCGTCGTATTCTCCTTTTTAGATCACTTTTGTCGATTTGGTGTTTGCTCGAGACGCAAGATGATTGGCTGTATGCCTGTCTCGTGCTTTTACCTACACGGTTTCAGCCAGTCATACGCGGTTATTGTCGTGATTATGGCGTCCTGGATTTGATTCCCAGACTGCATTCTCCTTCATCACACGAGTCGTCAACAAGAACGAGCAATGGTGGCGATCCCGGAGGCCGAGCGCGCGGACTTTGAGGACCTGCTGGGCAGCGGCGGGCTCTTCCGCAAAACGCTGCGCGCCAACGCGGACGGCGCACAGGCCGGTGCGCTCTCCGCTCTCCGCTCTTCGCTCTACGCTCCCCAGGAGCCGCGGCTGCGCTTTGATCTACTAGTACTTCTGAAGTATCTGACTGTGCCGTCGACTCGTCCTCCCTCTGTGTTAATGGTCCCGATCAATACTCCCGCAGAGTTCGGCGAGGAGGTGAGCGTCCGGTTCTCGGCGTTCGTGCTGGAGACGGGCCAGGCCGCGCTGCAGGATGAGAAGCGCGAGTTCCGCATCGGCGACGGCGAGGTCATGCCCGGTACGTGCGTACGCACGCTTCAAGGTTACGCTTATACGCAGCGTACCCCGGGATAGGGCGAGTACGACGGTACCAGGCAGGCTGCAATAGGCTTCTCACGCTGCACTGGGACGGGCAATGGCGCAGCGGTGGAGCTGGTGGCCAAGATGATGCGCGTGGGCGAGGTGAGCGAGGTGCGGTGCGACGCGCGGTTCGCGTTCGGAGACGTGGGGCTGGCGCCGCACGTGGCGCCGGGCGCGGCGCTGCGGCTCGAGCTGGAGCTGCTACGCGTGGGCAAGAAGCTGACGGCCGAGATGGACTCGAAGGAGCTGCTGGCCGAGGCCGGCAAGAAGAAGGAGAGCGGCAACCGGTACTTCCGCGAGGGCAACATGGAGCAGGCCGCCAAGCTGTACAAGCGCGCGCTCAAGCTGCTCGAGAGCTGGGAGCACGCGGCCGAGGACGAGCCCGCGTGCAAGGCGCTGCTCGTGGCGCTCGGCAACAACGTGGGCAACGTGCAGCACAAGCTCGGGCAGCTCAAGGAGGCGCGCCAGTCGAGCCTTGAGGTGCTCCAGCTCGACCCGGGCAACGTCAAGGCCATGTTCCGCGTCGGCCAGGTGGCGCTCGAGCAGAGCGAGTTCGCCGAGGCCTCCGAGTTCCTGCGCAAGGCGCTCGAGATCGAGCCGCAGAACGCCAAGGTGCGCGCGCTGCTGGCCGACGTCAAGCGCAAGAAGCTCGAGCGCAAGCAGTACGAGCGCAAGCTGTACGCCAAGCTGGGCGGCGGCGGCGGCGGGGGGGAGAAGGGAGAGAGCGAGGCGGGAGCGCAGCAGTCGAGGGCCGCGCTGGCGGTCGCCTGGCTGCGCGGCAACCCGGCGCTCGTGTCGACGCTCGTGTCCATGCTCATCGCCGTGCTCCTGTACCAGTTCGTCGGCAAGCGGTTCCACGGCATGGCGTGACGGCCGACCGGGGGAGCGGAATGCACGGGTTCCATCACGGTGAGGCGCGCCATTGTGTTGCCACAGTGTGTTTGTTATAGACAGCGAGCGGCCTCCAGACGAGCCCTTCGGCGACCACGGAGCTGCGCGCTCGAGCCGCACTACAGCCTTTGCGGCACGGCGCAGCCCATGCGGCTCATTCAGTTCTCGAGCACGACGCGGTAGCGCACGGAGCCGTTGCGCACCATCTGGATGCCCTCGTTGGCCTGGCGCATGGGCAGCTTCTGCACGACGGCGCGCACGTTCTTGTCGGCCGCGAGCGCGAGCATGGCCTTGATGCCGGCCACCGAGCCGATGTGGCTGCCCACGAGCCTGATGCCGCGCGACACGAGCCGCCCCGCGCGGAACTTGACGCCGTCCTCGGGCAGCCCGACGAGCAGCAGCTGGCCGCGAGTGGCCAGGAAGCTCATGAAGAGGTCGAACGGCATGTTGTCGGCGTTGGCCGTCACGAGCAGCACGTCCACGGAGCGCGCGGCCTGCGCGGCCTGCGCGGCGTCGCCGTAGTTGACGAACGCGTGCGCGCCCAACGAGCGCGCCTCGGCCTCCTTGCCGGCCGAGCGCGAGAAGGCCACGACCGTGCCGCCGAGCGCCCGCGCGAACTGCAGGCCCAGGTGGCCCAGGCCGCCGATGCCCACGACGCCGACGCGCACGCCGGGCTTGACGCCGGCCTCCACCAGCGGCGTGTAGACCGTGGCGCCGGCGCACAGCAGCGGCGCGGCCTGGTCGGACGGGATGCACTCGGGGATGGCGAAGGCGAAGTCGCCCAGCAGCCGCACGTACTCGGCGTAGCCGCCGTACGACGTGCGCCCGTCCGCGTACGTGCCGTTGTACGTGCCCAGCAGCCGCGGGCAGTAGGCCTCGTCGCCCGCCGCGCACTCGGCGCACGGCCGGTCAGCCTCGCGGTTCATGCAGGCCCAGGCCTGCGCGCCCACGCCCACGCGGTCGCCCACCTTGTGCGCCGTCACGCCCGGGCCCACCTGCGTCACCTCGCCCACGATCTCGTGGCCCACCACGCACGGGTACTCGGTCGGGCCCCAGCCGCTGTCGAGCGTGTGCAGGTCCGAGCCGCAGATGCCGCAGTGCGAGATCTTGATCTCCACGTCCAGGGCGCCCAGCGGACGCGACTCGTACTCCCACGGCGCCACCGGCTCGCCCTTGCCGGCGCACGCGTACGCCTTGATGGTGCGGGTGGCCATGCTCGCGCGACGATGCACTGCTCTAGCTGTAGCTCGTAGGAGTACTACCGGTAGGTAGCGTAGTGGAAGGGTCGCGAAGGAAGTCGAGGAATGGCGACGAAGGAAGTGACGAGTGACTCGCATTCAGTGGAATGGGGAGGGATGACACGGCGCCACGTAGGACGTGTCAGCTTTGATGCGTGGGTGAAGTGCCGTGCCGTGGTAAGATCGTTTGGAAGGTAAATGTACTGTATTTGGAGAAGTCGCGCTACGTCGCCCCTCCCCGGGGGAAATATCGGAGCTTTTGTATGGAGACGACTGATACAGTCCTGAATGCGCGTCGGTTGAATCGCCCCTCTTACTCCATGGCATGCACACTCGGACAGACACCCGAACAAGGCTGCAATGCGCTACGTAGAGCTCAGTGCCATGCACGCACGCGAGCGCCTGGCCAGGACTCTCAAGTACTGATAAAGCTACCATAATATAGCGGCTACACCTTTGCGGGGATCGTGGCGCCGGATACTGTCCTCTGTCGCAAATAATCAAGGAATCCAACCAACGGAGGGTTTTTCAGAGGAGGCGAGCCGCAGACTCTGATAACCAGATGGCTCGACTGCTCTGCAGACTTGACTGGGAGACGCCGCATTCGTTTCGGACGGAGAGCGTGGTCGTCGTGGCCGTCGCGATCGCAGTGTATGAGATGGGAAGTGATGCCATTGACTGCTGTACTGCCACCCGAGTTGCTCTACAGTACTCGAATACTGTCCTGTATTGCACGGTTCAGTTCAGTTGAGGTGGACGCTGGCATGTCCAACTACACTCGCGATTGGTCAGCTTGCTGTAGATAGTTGGCTTCAACATGACACATCCCAAGCTAACACATTGCGACTGCAGCAAGTACAGCAGTAGGAAGCATTTCCAACCCATTCAACACTTGAAAACGGAGCGATTCACCACCCTGCATGCCTCACTTATACAGGGTGCTCGCCTGGAATGCCGCGGCGATCACGGTCGAAGCCAACATCGACCAAAACCTCGGTCGTTGGCGACAGGAAATGTCTGCCATGTTGGAGCTTTCATGAATCCGAGTGCTGCAGTCGTTGCATGATGGCGTTCGGTTGAATCTCTGCCATTGGTAGACAATGAAAGGAACTTTTACGTCGTATAGAGAAGAAGTACATGTACTAGCTCCGGATCCTAGTCCTCGAGCTCCTGCAGTGGCCTCGTTACCTAATTCTGCTCCTAGTCCATAACTGACCGACCCTTACAGCCGAGCGGATCGCGGGTCTAACGAACCTGGCACCTCGCCAACCCATCAGTTCTCGAGCACCACGCGGTAGCGCACCGAGCCGTCGCGCACCATCTGCACGCCCTTGTTCACCTCGCGCATGGGCAGCTTCTGGATCACCGGGCGCACGTTCTTCTCGGACGCCAGCTGGAGCATGTCCTTGATGTCGGCGATGCTGCCGATGGCGCTGCCGGTGAAAGAGGCGCCCTTGGCCACGACGGAGAAGGCGTGGAAGTTGACCTTGTCGTTCGGGAGACCCACCATGATGAGCGTGCCGCGGAACGCCAAGAAGCTCATGAAGAGGTCGTACGGCATGTTGTTGGCGTCCGCCGTCAGCAGCAGCTTGTCCACCGACCCGGCCGCGGCCTTGGCCTCCTCCGCGTCGCTGTAGTTGACGAACTCGTCCGCGCCGAGCGCGATCACCTCGTCCTTCTTGTTGGCCGAGCGCGAGAACGCCACGACGGTCGCGCCCATGGCCTTGGCGAACTGGATGCCGAGGTGGCCGAGGCCGCCGATGCCGATGACGCCGACGCGGTCGCCAGGCTTGACGCCCGCCTCCTTGAACGGCGTGAACACGGTGGCGCCGGCGCAGAGCAGAGGCGCAGCCACGTCCGAGGGGATGTTGTCCGGGATCTTGAAGGCGTAGGCGCTCGACACGCGCACGTAGTCGGCGTACCCGCCGTACGAGGTCTTGCCGTCGGCGTAGTGGCTGTTGTACGTCCACACCATGTGCGGGCAGTAGGCGTCGGCGCCGGCGGCGCACTGCTTGCACGGGGCGCTCGGGTCCTTGTTCAAGCACGCCCAGACCTGCGCGCCGACGCCGACGCGGTCGCCCACCTGGAGGTCCTTGACCTCCGCGCCCGCGACCGTCACCTCGCCCACGATCTCGTGGCCCACCACACACGGGTACTCGGTCGGGCCCCAGCCGCTGTCCATGGTGTGCAGGTCCGAGCCGCAGATGCCGCAGTGCGAGATCTTGATCTCCACGTCCTCGGCGCCGAGCGGCCGCGACTCGTACTGCCACGGCTTGATCTCCTGGCCCTTGCCGAAGCTGGCGTAGGCGTTGACGGTGCGCGGAGCGGTCGACATGGCGGCGGTGGAGCTGGAGGAGTGGCTTTGGCGGGTGCTGTGCGCTGTAGCGGGCGAATTGCTGAATGAGCACGTCCATCGGCCGCGTCAGCGAGGCTGAAGCGGCCAGGGGCTACGCACGCACGCTAAGCGTCCAAGCGGCCGACTCGGACTCGGAGCACCAGTGCTTTCGCTTTTCTACGCCGAGCCGAGATGTCCCAGAGCTGCGCGTTCGAGAACGCGGAGGAAGGCTGCGAAGCGCGGGGCAACCGGTCGATGTAACCACCAATGTCGACGTGCGCACCAGCCACCACGCTCATTGACCAGCCAACATCAAACTGCATCTTTTGCGTGACAGCGTTGGGTTACACAGTCGTCAGAGTGTGTGCTCGACATTGTGAAGTAACCGAGCACGTCGACAACTTTGGGTTACATCATCAAACCACCCTTTCTAATACATCTTATAAAGCTATACAGTACATTAATTTCTACTCATATATTCCCTTATATATTATAAAATCATATGCATTTGAATATTAGTAGAGTAAATCGTTAAATATAGAAGGATATAGGCCTTCTAGTCGACTTGCGAAAAGCACACGCCATATTGTTTGCGTGAAAGTGACGTGGCCACCGGCTCGATCGACTGGCGACGGGCGCTCTAATGCTTCAACCCGCCGTTGGGCATTTCACGGTCCAGAAGAAGGTTTTTTATCGCGACCTGCTTGTGCCGGCTGGGCTCTATCGTTTCTTAGGAGCCGTTCATTCACGGCCTGTGCGTAAGGCTCAGCCTTAGGGGCTGTCTGGAGGGCGGACACGGACTTCAGAAAACCCTCGCTCTCTCTTCATGAGATTCCTTGAGGGTTCGCTCCCTACAGTAGATGCGAATGAACTGCTCTGCTTCCCTATGTCGAGTCGCCGATGACCCGTGAGTACTTGTACTGTACTGTATGCGCAGTGCCAGTCGGCGTACTGTAGACTCAAGACAATGATGAGCATGATACCGGTACCGTAAGGCAATCTGATGATTACAACCCGATGCTGATTACGGAAAGCTGCGCTTCAACGGAGTATCACTCATACTCCGTTGCCAACGTCGATGGAACTGCTCGCTCAGAGTTCGCGGAGGCGTGGGCGGCGGTGAACTCGGAAGGCAAGTACAGCCTCTTGGTGGAGTTTATCGCCGGCCTCACAGCAATTTCGCCTGGTACGCACACCGTCGAAAGCGAGTTCAGCCTCCTGAAGCAGATCAAGAGCTCCCAGTGCGCTTCTCTCAGCAACTACGCTATGAAGATACTGCCTAATTTGAGTTTTTGTGCTTCGTGGCAGGTAGGCATTCATGCCACTTTTCAAGAGGCCTGAGTATCAGGCATGTCTGGTGTACTTAATGCCAATGTCGTGCTTATTAGCTCTCCATGGCTTCCTGAGCGCACCAACACCCACCCCACCGTAAAGTCTCCAACCACTAAGTTGTACTGGATCGCCTGCCCATTGCGGTCACGCGGTTTCACCACTCCGCAGAGTCCGTCGCCTCTCCATCTCATGCTGGGATTGTCCAGCTGAAGCCCACGCCACTTGTCCAAGCACGACCATCACGACCGCACTATCAGCGCCTCCGCTGCCCCGTCCTCCAACAAGCAGCGCGTCAAGCCGTGGCAGTAGGTATCGCGCTCACTCGGCGCTGAGGACGTGGAGGGCAGCCTCTCGCACTACGGCAACTGCAGGTCCGACCTGCGCACGATCAACGGCGGCTGGGAACGAGCAGTCCACCCAGCCGATCGCGCCCGGACACGAGGCCGTCATATCCTTGATGTCGGCGATGCTGCCGATGGCGCTGCCGGTGAATGAGGTGCACTTGGCCACGACCTTGTCGTTCGGGACCAAGCGGTTACGTGTATTGGTACTTAGTATCCGGTAGGTAGGTCATGGCGGCGTAAGCAGCGCGTGGGATTGCGAGCCCCTGCTTGTCGAGTGCATACTTTGTTCAAGTGACGCCGGCGCATGTGACGGGGCGCAAGTTGAAGTTCGCGGGCAGTCCTTGGAAGCCAAAGAGCTCCTCGATGTACTGTAGCCGATCAAGGGCAGGAGAGCAGTAAAGTCAAGGAGAGCTGGCGCTGGCCACCGTGCAAGATCCATCGATGGCGTGGTGGTCACGTCTAATACGGCAGTACTTTGGGATGCACTACTACACTATTAATAGTAGAGCGCGCGGTTCGGTTTGAAAAGCCTGCTGCTCTCCGCTGTGGCTGCGACCGGCTCGCGTGGTGCTTGCCAGACGTGCCATGGCGCGGCAGGTCCGTCCGCTCGTCCGTCCCTGGTCCCCGGTCCCTGGTCACTTTTTCCGCGCCTGCAGCCTCAGCTCCTCCTCCGAGAGCTCGATCGCCGTGTACGGCACGCCCGCGCCGATGCCGCTGCCCGAGACGCCGGCGCTGCCGCGCTTGGGCCGCTTCTTGCAGGGCGACAGCAGCTGCAGCGGGTGCTTGCGCCGCGAGCGCCGCGCCCACGCGCAGACGAGCGCGAGCGCCAGACACAAGGCCGCGAGCGTCAGCGCGAGCCCCGCGACCGCGCCCGGGCTGAGCTTTGCGCCCGCCGGCGACAGACACACGTCGACGACGTCGCGCTGCAGCGAGAGCGCGGACGCGCCGAGGTCGCTGGCGAGCGCGCAGTCGCCGAGCCCGATGGCCCGGAGCTCGCGCAGCACGTCCAGGCACGCCGGGTCGGCGCAGAGCGCGGCGACGGCCGCTTCGGGGGCCTCGGCGCGCGCCACGAGCCGCGTCAGCGCGCCGCAGCGCGGGGTCACGGCGCGCGCCACGCGCTGCACGAACTGCCGGTCGCACCAGGACGCCGCCATGGCGAGGAGCAGGCAGGGAGCGCGGGGGGTGGAGAGTGGAGAGTGGAGTGTGTAGAGTGGAGTGTGTAGAGTGGAGAGTGTAGTGTGGTGGTGTCGCCCTGGCCAAAGGCTCGCTTGACGGACACCTCCGACTCGAGATGGACAGACAGACGGACAGACAGCGACCGCCGCGGGTTCGGGAGTGGGGGAGCCGCGGCGTGCTGCTGCCGATGGCGAGCGGATACGACTGCATGGCAGCGCCAGAGTCCAGTGGGGGGCCGGCCGGTTTCGCGGCGCTGGAGCGGCCTCCGTGCCCTTCCAGCGCGTCGGAAGCGCTGTGGCGCTCGTCCGCTCGTCTAGAGTACCTTAGGTAGTTGCAGGTGGTCGGTCGGATCCCCTTTGCGCCTCCTCCCTATCGCAACTGTCGCCACGCCCTGCAGCAGGCGACCGAACGACGCAACGAGGGCTTTGGGGTCATCGTCACGCTGTACTGCGGCTGCGCGCTCTAGCTAGCGTCGGGACAAACGGACACACACGCCTACGACAGCGCACAGCTCGCTCTTGGGGACCGCTCGACGGGCCAACGCCTCGACGCTGGGCTAGTATAGCGCCGCCGCCTCCCTTGGCGCCGCCAGCGCCTCACTCGTACTCGAGGATGATCTCGTCGACCTTGAGCGAGTCGCCGGCGGCGTGGCGCACGGCCTTGATCGTGCCCTTCTTCTCCGAGCGCAGCACATTCTGCATCTTCATGGCCTCGACGACGGCGAGCTCCTGGCCGAGCTCCACGTGCTGGCCGGCCTCGACCGCGACCGACACGAGCATGCCGGGCATGGGGCACAGCAGGAAGCGGGACGTGTCCACCTTGGGCTTGGGCTTCATGTAGCCCGCGAGCTTGGCCTCGTCCGCCGTGCGCACCACCACGTCGTGGATGGCGCCGCAGTGCTGCACGCGGTAGCCCTCGGGCAGCGCCTGCAGCACCTGCGACGCCAGCTCAACGTCCTCGGCGCCCTCCCTGGCGTGCGTCGCCTGCAGCAGCGGGCCGTTCAGCGCCCAGTCAACGTCGCTCACCACGTGCCACGCGCCGTTCACGTGCGTGAGCGTCACCAGGCGGTCGCCGCGCGCGCGCTGGCGCTTGTCGGCGGGCGGCACCTCGAGCTCCACGACCACGGCGGGCGTCGCCTCGCCGAAGGGCCCGTCGACGCTCACGAGCAGCGTCTGGCCGAGCCGCTCGAGCGTGTTGCGCTTCGCGAGCGCCAGCAGCGCCGCGCTCGAGGCGGCGTCGGCGTCGTTGACGACGCGGAAGCGCGGCACGAGCCCGCGGGCCTCGACGAGCTCGAGCTCGTCGCTCTCGAGCAGCCCGGCGCGCGCGGCGGCCGCCTTGACGACCGGGCGCGTGGTGGGCAGGATCTTGCGCGCGCGCTCGCGCTGCAGGTGGAGCGTGACGCCGACGACGGCCAGGTCGTCCGTCTCGCTGGGCGAGAGCTGGACGCCGTCGAAGCCGTCCGGGTACTCCTCGGCGATGAACTTGGTCGTGATCTTGCCGCTGGCGAAGCGCGGGTGGCGGAACACGTCCTGCAGGAAGCACACGTTGTTGCCCGGGCCGCGGATGACGTAGTGGTCGAGCGCCGCGCGCATGCGCTCGAGGCACTCGGCGCGGTCGCGGCCGTGCGTGATGAGCTTGGAGATCATGGGGTCGTAGAACATGGAGATGTCGCTGCCCTCGCTCACGCCCGAGTCGACGCGCACGCCCGGCAGGTGCACGGGCTCGCGGTACGTGAGCAGCCGGCCGATGGACGGCAAGAAGCCGCGCAGCGGGTCCTCGGCGTACACGCGCGCCTCCATGGCCCAGCCGTGGATGGGCACGGGTCCCTGGAGCAGCGCGTCCGGCAGCTTGTGGCCCGCGGCGACGCGGATCATCTGCTCGACCAGGTCGACGTGCGAGATGAGCTCCGTCACGGGGTGCTCCACCTGCAGGCGCGTGTTCATCTCGAGAAAGTAAAAGTTCTTGTTCTTGTCGCACAGGAACTCGACCGTGCCCGCCGACACGTAGCCGACCTTCCTGGCCAGCATGGAGGCCTGCTTGCCCATGGCCAGGCGCGTCTCCGGGTCCAGCAGCACGCTGGGCGCCTCCTCAATGACCTTCTGGTTGCGGCGCTGGATGGAGCACTCGCGCTCGGGCAGCGGCACCACGTTGCCGAACGCGTCGGCGATCAGCTGGATCTCAATGTGGCGCGGGTCCTCGATGAACTTCTCGATGAACATGCGGTCGTCGCCGAAGCTGCTGGCCGCCTCCACCTTGGACAGCCGGTAGCCCATGCGCACCTCGTCGTCGTCGTAGGCCACGCGCATGCCCTTGCCGCCGCCGCCGGCGCTCGCCTTGATCATGACGGGGTAGCCGATCTCCCGCGCCACGCGCACGGCCTCGTCGGGCGAGTCGATCTCGCCCAGGAAGCCCGGGATGGTGTTGACGCCCGCCTCCTTGGCGATCATCTTGGACTCGATCTTGTCGCCCATGGCGCGGATGGCCTCGTGCCCGGGCCCGATGAAGGCCACGCCCAGCGCCTCCAGCGCCTCGCAAAAGTCCTTGTTCTCCGACAGGAACCCGTAGCCCGGGTGCACGGCCTGCGCGCCCGTGGCCTGGACGGCCGCCACGATCTTGGGGATGCTCAGGTAGCTCTGCGCGGACGGCGCCGGGCCCACGCACACGGCCTCGTCCGCCAGGCGCACGGCCACCGAGTTGACGTCCGGCTCCGAGTAGACGGCCACCGTCTTGATGCCCAGCCGCCGGCACGTCTTGATGACGCGCACCGCGATCTCGCCGCGGTTGGCGATCAAGATCTTGTCGAACAGCTTCTCGCCCGACGCCGCCTGCTGCTGCAGGAAGCGCCGCCCCAGCAGCGCGGGCGCCGCCGGAGAGGACGCCGCCTTGGACAACCGGCGCAGCGACGAGCGGGCCGTCAGCATCGTCGTTGCGCACGGAGCTGCAATAGTAGGGAGGAGGGAGGGAGGAGAGGAGGACGATCGATGACGCCGCGCCACCGCTTCTTTGCGAATGAGCTGCGCTTGAAGCTGGTGGTGCATCATTGGCATTGAGCGCAAGTAAAATAAATATAAAATTCACAAATACGGAGATTTAGGAAAATGGCCGCCTGCTTTTGGAGGGTTTAATAGCACATTTTGAGGTTTTATACTATAAACGCACGTATTTTCGGCACAACCCGGCTAAAAGACTAAATCTGTAAAATATCCTTATTTGAACATATCATGGAATTTGTATGCAAGATGCGCAAGATACTTGCTAGCTGTTCCATTTTTTGTATTTTTCAACTTGTTTCTTTCATTGTTGGAAACACGGTTGAGAACATGATTTCGGTTTACAACGATGGAGTAACATAATTTTTGTGAGCGACGAAGCGATCACGTGTGGCATTGAAACATCAAGTGTTTTAAACCATCGTGAGCGTAGCTTTTCTGCATAAGTTGAAGTTGGGTGTATGGCAATGCGCCGCTCGCCAACTCTCTTGCGTCCACTATGTGATCCAATGCGGGTCGAGATGGGTCCGCATCACTGACACGGAAGCGCAAGGTGTATGAAGCCGTGAGGCTCACCATGAAGCACAAGAGGACTTGCCTGCAAGCCCAGGAATCGCTGTCGGCCCATTATGAGCCAGTACAGTATGTATTGATGCGGTGGAGCGCAATGCTGCGTGCTGGTTCAGTCGGTGGGTATGCAAAGTGGCGCCGTACCGGAAGCGCACCATACTCAACGCAAGTGAGCACAGGGATATTCATGAACGCTGGATCACGGACGCAAAGTCTGCCGCAATGCAATGCACCTGGGCTTATATTTAGCACTCCGCACGCGTTATCAGGTCGAGGACGACGGCGTCTGAGGAACTGCAGGCTGCTCCTACAGTATGTACTGCTGCCGCTGCTCTATGCCATGCTCGTCGGCAGTCTGCAGCTTGCTCATGGCGGGCGAGCCGACGATGAAGGCCCCAGCCACCGCCACGGCCTCTCCTCGCGGCGGTCCCGGGACGCCGCCCGCGTCCCCGCGGCTGCGGACGCACTCGACCAACCCCATGTACGTGTACACCAAGTCGGTCGTGGCCGCCGCGCGCGCCACGTCGGCGGCGGCCGCGGCCATGATGGCGTCCTCCGCCTCGCCGGTGGCCGAGCTGCAGTCGCTCCAGGCCGTCACGGCGTCGCTCGTGTCCCCGCGGCCCGTCCGCGACGCGGCAGCCTCCAGCCGGCCGTTCACGAGCGCCTGCGGCGCCTCGCACGGGCCCCGCAGCCGCAGCCGCAGCCGCAGCCCAGTGGCCAGTCCACGCGGTCGGGAGCTGCTAACGCCCGCGCCCACGCCCACGCTCAGGACACCGCGGGGCGCCCACAAGGGCGACGCCACGAGCGCGTCCGGCCTGCCGACGGTGGCGCCTCCGCTCCCGAGCGGCGACCGCCGCGTCCGCACGGCGCCCACGCCGCTGCCTGCTACCAAGGCGGGCGACGGAGACGAGGGCGAGGTGTTCCCGCAGTGGATCCGCGAGCGCAAGGACTTCCAGGTCTTCTTCCCGCGCTTCTCGGAGCGCGTCGTGTCGGATGAGGAGATCATGCTGCAGGGCGTGGCCAAGCCGCCGGGCGAGCGCAACATCGTCGAGCTGCAGTGCCTCGCGCGCTGGATCATGCAGATCCCGTCCATGGCCACGTTCCTGGACCTGGCGCAGGCCACCGAGATCGCCAAGCTCGCGCGCTACGAGGCCTTCCGGCCGCACGAGTTCGTCTTCCGCAAGGGCGACGTGGGCGACGCGTGCTACCTCATCCTCAGCGGCGAGGTGCACGTCATGATCGACGGCCAGAAGGTCGCGGCCGTCACCAAGAACGCGGCCTTCGGCGACATTGCGCTGCAGATCGAGAACGCCACGCGCGGCGCCGACGTGCAGGCCGCCTTCCCCTCCGCCGCTGGCGCCGGACCCTCCGCCTCGGCCTCCGGCTCCACAGCGGCCGGCGGCGGCGCCGTCATCGGCGTCGAGGTGCTCAAGATCCTGGCCGAGGACTACCAGAAGACGCTCGCGCGGTGCCAGACGCGCCGGCGCAAGCACCTGACGAGCTGGCTGCACGCCGAGGTGGCGCTCTTCCGCGACTGCGTCGAGAGCAAGCTGCACTTCTTCGAGCTCGTGTCCATCGACGTGCTGCTCAAGAAGGGCGAGGTGCTCTTCCGGCAGGGCGAGTCCGTCGGCGCCTTCTACGTCGTGCGCCGCGGCCGCGTGCGCTTCGAGGTCGACATCCACTACGACCGCACGCACCGCTGGCCGAGCGGCGCGCACACGTGGAAGCGGCAGGTGCACTCGGTCAAGGCGCGCGTGCCCTTCCACGCCGAGGAGGCCGCCGGCTTCTTCGGCGGCGAGATGTTCGTGGACGGGCTGCAGGCGCGCGAGTTCACGGCCGTGGCCGACTCGCCGAGCGTCGAGCTCGTGGCACTCAACCGCATCGACTGCTTCTCGCCCTACTTCTCCTTTACGGCGCGCGCCATCGAGCGCATCCGCGCGCGCCGCGAGTCGTTCGTCGAGCTCGCGCAGCGCCAGGTGCTGCAGCGACTGCGCGACTTCCGCCGCAGCGAATCGGCCGCCGCGCGCAAGGGCACGGGCACCGGACGCCCCAAGGCGCCGCTGACCGTGGGCAGCAAGTTCCCCAGCTCCAGCGAGGCCCCAGACCTGCAGTTCCCGTGTCTGCGGCCAGCGCCTTGGGCCGCACCCAACGACGTCGTGCGCGCCGCCCAGCTCGCGTGTCAGTAATACTCCAAGGGGTACACATCCTTTTCATTATGTGGACAATGTCCAATAATCCATAAACTACAGTATAATTACGGTATGAAACAACGTATAATTTTGTCACGCAGGGCACACTATTATGCACTGTACCCTGAGTGCCAAAAGTCCACCCCCCCCCCCAGAGCGATCGTTCATCAACACAACGAGACGCTACACAAAGCTTACTTACAGCATTGCATACCACCACCATGCTGATGATCTTCTCGGTGGACGCGCGGCACCACGGCGCGGGCCCAATCAAGTACAAGTGGGACCCGCACGGCAGCTACGTGGCGTCCTCGGGCAGCTCCCGCGTCGCGCACATCTTCAGCCGCCGCGGCAAGCTCGTCGACCAGGTCGTGCCGCCGTCGCCGAGGTGCGCCTGCGCTGCTCTCGATGGATCGGCTCCCTTCCGAGCCAAGCCCTTCCGATGCGAGGCTGGGGCTTGCGTGAGTCGTCGCGGCTGCTGTGGTGGACTGATGGGCTAACGGAGCGGGCGGCTGCTGGACGCCGCAGCCCGTGCACGCTGCTCGAGTGGAGCGAGAACGGGGACATCCTGGCGGTCGTGCAGGCCAACTCGTCGGCGCTCGTGCTGTGGGAGCCCAAGAAGCTCCGCGAGCACCAGCTGGTGGAGCTCCCGTGCCGCGACATCAGCTTCATCAAGTGGTCCAAGGCGCCGCACTCGCTGCTGGTGCGTTCGAGGCACGGACGGACGTCATTTGGAGCCCGTGGGGCCCCGGTAGAGCGTACGCGCGAGCCAGACGCGTGGGCTGAGCTAACGATGGGCGCTGGCTGCCGGTGTGTTGGCGCTGCAGCTGGCGATCGGCACGAACCGCGGACAGGTGTACATCTACGACCACGGCACGGGCGCCAAGACGCAGGCGGCGAGCAAGCACAAGCGGCGCATCGTGTGCGGCGACTGGAACCTCGAGAACAAGTTCGCGTTCGGGTCGGAGGACCGGCAGATCACCATCTGCCTGCCGTCGGGCCGCACGCTCGATCAGGTCAAGATCAAGGCGTCCCCGCAGAACGTGTCGGTGCGTCTCCTCGACTGCCTGTGGTGCAGTGGCGACCGCGCTATACAGTAGGTAGTATGGCGGAGTGCGGATCGCCAGCACTGACCCGCCGGATGCGATCTGCTGTGCGCAGTTTGGCGGCAAGCACGGACAGGTGGACGCGATCCTGTCGGTCAACATGGGCGGCAAGACCATCCTGCTGTACGACCTGAACGAGCGCGAGAACGCGCTGGAGCTGGCGTTCCAGACGCGCTACGGCAGCATCGTGTCGTACCAGTGGTTCGGCAACGGCTACATCATCGCGGGCTTCTCGTCGGGCTACGTCGTGATCATCTCGACGCACCTGAACGAGATCGGCCAGGAGCAGTACTGCGCCAAGTTCCACGAGCACTCGCTGCGCGAGATCGTCTACAACGAGGCCAACGGCACGGTCGCCACGTGCGGCGACAACTGCATCAAGGTGGTGCGCATGAGCGACTGGAAGGAGATTGCCGTCGAGTACCTCGACAGCGACGCGCCGTCCCTGGGCGCGGGCGCGGGCGGCAGCGGGCTCTCTTCCGCGTCCGCAGCCGCCACAGGCAGTGGCAACAGCGGCGGCGGCGGCGCGGCCTCCTCCTCCTCCTCCTCGTCCACCTCCTCGTCTGCGCCGTCCTCGTCGTCGCTGCTGCCACCCGACCCGTCCGCCGGGCTGTCGCCGGCGCTGCGCAGCTTCGAGGACCTCCAGTGGACGACGGACGGGCGCATCTTGAGCGTGTCGTCGCACAACGGCTGCCTGCACAACTTCATGATCCTCAGCTCGGCGCTGCGGTCGCCGCTGTTCGACGCCGAGTCGCCGCTCATGGCCGTCTTCAAGCCCATCGCGCCCTGGACGATGCTCTTCACCGTCGTCTTCATCGTCCTGGCGGCCCTGCTGCTCGCCGCCGCCCACTTCCACGTGTCCACCGGCGACCTCGTGCGCGCCATGACGGGCTTTGTAGAGGGCATCTAGCGCTACTGTACCCAGTACTCAGTATTGACTGCAATACCGTACCGTGTACTTCAATGCAAAATCGTACTTGAAGTCAAACACACAAAATCCTATTTGCGAAAAGAAGAAGAGAAAAACAAGGGACCACTACACTTTGGAGGGCTACAGACCGTGAAGTACTTACTTCCAGCACAACTGCTGCTTGAGCCGTCAATGCTTGGGCCGGTCGGTCTCATCAGCCAATGTTCTGGATGCCCGTGAGCTGGAGCAGGTAGCCGATGATCCAGCCAAAGTAGGCGGCGACGCTGCCGTTGATGGCCATGGAGGCGCCCGCCATCCACCAGCGCTGGCCGACGAAGCTGCCCTTGACGGCGCCCAGGATGAACATGGTGATGACGGTGAGCGCGCACGAGAGGTAGAGCGCCGTGTCGTGGCTCATGCGCAGCCCCGGGATGAGGTTGACGAGGTACGAGAGCAGCGGCACGACGCCGAAGAGCATGAAGGACACAAAGGTGATGATGCCGCCCGTGAGCGGCGAGTCGTCCTCGTCCACGGGCATGAGGTTGAGCTCCTCGACCATCATGATGTCGATGAAGGCCTCCTTGTACTTGGCCAGCGTGCACACGATGGAGCGCGCGTCCTCGCTCGAGATGCCCTTCTTCTCGTACAGCTCGATCATCTCGTCCATCTCGCCCTCAGGGAAGTTCTCGAACTCCCACAGCTCGCGCTTGCGCTCGTGGTTGACCAGGTCGTGCTCGGCCTGGCTGCTCAGCATGTCGCCCAGGCCCATCGAGAGCCCGTCAGCCACCAGGTGCGCCAGGCCGATGATGAGGATCACCGAGTGCGGCAGCCCCGAGCCCGCGACCGACGTGACGGTCGCGAACGTCGTGATGATGCCGTCCAGGCCGCCGTAGACCGCGCTCTTGATGTACCCGCCGCCCTGCAGGTGGTTCTCCATCGCGTGCTCGTGCTCGCCCATCTCCATCTTGATCTGGTGCAGCGCGCGCGAGGCCTCGACGTCGCCGTTCTTGTACGCGTTCTTGACGTCCGCCATGAGGCTGCTGCTCGTGCTGCTGCTGCCGGCCGTGCCGTAGCTGGCGTGGCCCGCCGGGCTCAGCTTGCCGTTCTTGGAGCTCATGCTACTACCGTAGGTAGGACAGCGCGTCGCGACGGAGCAGGGAGTGGGGACTGAGAGGAGGAAGGGAGAATAAACTGCTCAGCGCCGGAGCAGGAGCTGGAGCTGGAGCTGGAGCTTTTGGAAGCAAGCAGGCGTCGGTCGAGTGGCTCTTGTGCACGGAGAATCTGGAGGAATGAGCGCCAAAGATCTGCTGATTCGCCAAACGGAAGGATTTCGTACTTAGAGAGGAGCTGTGCTAATCAAACCTAGTCATCAGCGTGTGTGTAAATACACTATTGTACATCCTCTTTCATTTTATAATTGCGTTTTTTTTTTTTGCGCATCTTTGCCAGAAAGCAATCGTTGACGAATCGTATGCAAGACAGACAAGCACAGTCCGCCCTTCTGTGCCTTGCTGAACATTGAGAATTCATGTCAGTAGTTATATATCTTCGAATTTATTGTGAAAGCCAGCAAGTTTGTCCGTTTATTTTACAAAATCCCAGAATAAAGCCGAAAAATTGGAGAACGCACCCTTTTTTACTATATATATATCGGGGAGAGCCCTCAACTAAGAGTGCGTACCCTGTTTGGAACCCTAGTTTAAACCTCGGTGAGTGCAGATTTATATATATCGACCTGCTTGAAACGCCCATTTTTGCATGGGCATTCCTGGCGGGTGCACTTATATATCTCCAGCTCTGAAAGAGCTGGATCTGTTCAGTATTCACGTTCTGAAATGAATACCGTCATT
>JAADXZ010000562.1:0-18042 GCA_023338055.1 Phytopythium mirpurense | reverse complement strand
TGGTGTTCATCTTGGTCGGGAGGAGAGGAGAGTGGGCGACTCGGGTCCTGGGTATGGTTGGATGATTGGGTGGCTGGATGGCTGCTCGTCTGCGTCAGCGGAGGCGATTTCGAGAATGAGAGGTGGCAGACAGCCGTCGGTTGAGCGCTCGGCTTTCTGGAGTGGCTGTCGTGTCCCTACCGTATCGCTTCGACACGTGCGGGCGTGGAGGGTGGTGTTCCATGGTCGTGTGAGTCGGGACAGGTGGGCTTTTCAATTGGAACAGCATTCAGTTCATGAATGATGGTCAAATTGTAGACTCTAATATTAAATGCATGTTTATTTTCGATATCTTACATTGTCAGATACCGATTAACAATGAATACAATTGTGTATTTTAAGAAATGAGTCATTGCGTCGCAATTATAATTGAAGTTGTTTTTTTGCACATCCTGACGATGCAGTCAGATGGTTTTGCCCAGCCCGAATGCACCGCAAACATTCGCTTCGGCAGCAACAACAACAGCGCACCATGGCCAGCCCAACGGTTGGCAGGCACCCGCATTTGGTGCAATGTACATGTATGCAGTTTTGCGTCGTCCTCTTTATGCCTTGGGCAATTGCGATTGGTCCGGCACAGTACGCGATCGCGTTATGAGCCGCCTTGAAGTGGCCGTCGGTGATTGGCAGCATGGCGTGGCCAATGGCGAGCGTCCAATTACGAACAGCTCTGCGCTTGCCGCCCATCGCCATGAGCAACTAATAATACAGTAGCTTCCCCCGACAGCTAAAGCGCGACGTAGAGGTGTAGTGTAGTGGCACCGTGAAGCCGAGAGAGTGATTAATGGCTAGCGCCGCCAAGAAGCAGCCGCCGCTGTGCTCGGTCGGAGCCAACGTGTGGCGGTCGTGACAAGTCCATCACTGAAAGTGCTACCACAGTGTATAGCACGAAACTTCGTCTGGTCCCGAAATAAACCGCCGCGAGATCGTTTCAGTCGTCCGTACCGCCAACCACGTGGCGCCCAACGCCCGTCGTAGGCTTATCGCTGAGCAAGCAACGGGGGTTAATGGGCCGGGATGGCGAGTCGGACACGCCAAGCGCGCGCCTCGAGCGCGAGATCGCCGTCGCCAGCGACCGCCTGCGCGCCACGGCGCAGAACTTCACGCTCGAGTGGAAGGCGTTCCTATCGTACGCCATGAAGTCCAAGGCGTCGGCGCAGTCGCCCGCGAGCGGCGATGGCGACGGCGACGGCGACGGCGGAGTAGCGACCGACCAGCGCGAGCTCGAAGACTTGCTGCTGCGCTCCCAGAGCGGCCTAGTGATGCTGCGCGAGATGCAGACGCGGAGGGGCCACAAGTGGCGTGAGATCCGACGGCGCTACGCCTACGAGCACCCGTCCCTCGCGCTCTCCCAGTCGCCGCCACCCTCCCCGGCGGCATCCCTTTTTCCCCACAATGGACTGCTACAGAGGCTGGTAGCGACCAACCGAGAGATCGCGGACGCTGCGCGAGTGATCCTAGCGACGCAGCGCTTAGACATGCCCTTTGTGACCGACTCGCCGCTCTCGACCTCGTTGCTGCTCGACGCGATCAGCTCCAAGAGTCATTCCAAGCAACTCCTCCGCGACGACGTTGCCGCGCAGTGCGCGCTCGCCACGGCCCGGACGCGCTCGATCGCAGCGGTCAGAAGACTCGAGCGCGGCGGGGCTAGCCGCCACACGACCGACGCGAGAACGGCGAGCGAGCCACACGGCGGCGCTGTCGAGGCGAGCGACGTCGAGGAGCTGCTAGCGGTGACATTCGAGAAGCGGCAGCTGCGCATGGCGCTGGAGCGGCTCTTCGCCCGGATGAAGTGGCTGTGCGTGAGCCACCGCTACCACTTGCGCCACCGGATGCTCTCGCTCGTCCACCAGCACCGCCTACCGACCGGCCGCAAGGCTTCAGATCCCGCGAGCGACGGAGACGGGCAGAGTTGCCCGCTGCTGATCGCGCAGACGAAGCAGAGCGTCGAGGCAGAGGTCGACGCGCTGCTTCAGCTGGAGCACTCCCTCGCAACCCCCCGGAGGAAACGGAGCGAGGTGGACAGCGTGAAGCTTCGCCACACTGTCGATGAGCTGCTCAGCCGTGGACTGGGCGAGTCGGCGCTCCGCCAGTCTACCAATGAGGCGGCTGATCCGACTGGCCCAGACGACGGCCGCAGGCGTGACGCGCGGCTCGAAGGGGACGAGACGACCACGGTGGTGCTCGAGTGGGCGACGTGGTCGCGGTGGGACCTTCTCCAGGCGCCGCACTACCTCGTGGCGGACGCCAGTCGTGCGCAGCAGACAGCAGAGACAGGCGAGCGCCTCGTCAGTGGCAGTGACGGCGTCGACGCGATACTTCAGAGCGAGTGGAGGCTGCTCCAGGCCGACGACGCAGCGTTCATGCGCGCGAGGCTCGAGTCGGTCGCCAGCAGCCACGAGCAGCGCGCGGTCGTGCCCATCAGCGTCCAAGCGCGCGAGGCGTCGACTCTCACCGTGCCAAACGCCGCTTCGATGCAGCCAGGCACAAGCGACGGTCACCGGCGT
Source organism: Phytopythium mirpurense (assembly GCA_023338055.1). Classification (NCBI taxonomy): domain Eukaryota; phylum Oomycota; class Peronosporomycetes; order Pythiales; family Pythiaceae; genus Phytopythium; species Phytopythium mirpurense. The sequence continues at coordinate 15,496 of JAADXZ010000562.1, read as the reverse complement.
GCGGCTTCCGACTCTGTAGCCCAGGCTCCCAACGGAAGCAGCGCGTCTCGACCAAAAACTGCGCGGTCTGCTACCTCTGCCCCTCTGAAAGCCACGCTACCAGCGGCGACGACCGCGGCGAACGAGGTCTCGAGCACCGTCTACTCCCTCTACGCGCTCCGAGTGCTCTCGTGCCGAGCGCAACGCCGGCGGCTGCTGCGAGCGCTCAACTATGCGCACTACCTGCTCCTCGTCGCTCGCCACGCGCTGGCAACCGACGAGAGCGCTGACGCTGCGCGATCGCACAAGCCGCCACGAGAGCAAGAGGCCGCTGCACAGGCCTCTACTGTCTGGAAGGTCTCCATAACCTCTGCCGGCGAGCACGTTGTCTCTCAGGAGTCGACGCACAGCGGCCAAGAGACCACCGAGGACGCATCGGCCGAGAAGAGGACGCAACCATCCACTAAACAGTCGGGCGAGCTCATCTTTGACGCAGCAAGACGCGATTTGCGCGACCTGGAGCGCCAAATGCTGCGCATAGGGAGCCACTTTGTCCGGAAGCAGGAGCACGACCACTTCCGGCGCTGCGGGGCCTCCGAGGTCGTGTCCGGCGACCACGCAGTCCCAACCGTCGACCGCCTGCGAGTGCTGCACGACCTCTTCGAGTGCCAAATCGCGTATCAACGAGCCAAAACGCAGCTAGTGGAGATGCTACTCGGCAACGGTCTCCTGGGTCACTCTGGCCATAGAGAGGACGACCGCGTGGGGACCTCGAGCGGGCTCCAAATCGTCACGCACGTGCTGCAACGCAGCGCGCTGGTCGACTTCTCGCACTCCTACTTCGTGGCGAGCTTCGCGTGCGAGACCGTCCAGCTTGAGCTGCAGATCCGGCTGCAGCACCAGATACGCGACCACATGCTCGCGACCTCGCTGGCGCTCCAAGCGGCCAGCAGCGGGCTCGAGGCAGGGAAGGAGCTCCACGCTCGACTCGCGCTCGCTCGCCGCTCGGAGGCTTCCAAGTGCGTCGCTCGCTTCTGGCACCTGCAGGAGAGACTGCTCGACCAAGCAGAGACCAAGTGGCCCAGCGCAGCGGCGGTTACAGAGCGGCACGCACTGCGGCAGGCAGTGTTCGAGCAGCTGCTCGTCGCGTGGCAGCTCACCACCAAGCTGGAGATGCCAGCGACCTCGGTTCACGTCCTCGAGCGCTCCGCCGCGGATATACTAGCCGATACCGGGCTGCAAGTCGTGCTCCCGCCGTCTCTTCTCCTCGATATCAGTCGCCAACTGCATGCGAGAGCGCAGACCCTGGCCGTGAACTCCACAGAAGACAGTTCGTCTCGCAGCACTGGGCGCTCAGTGGTCGAGTGGCTGGAGGCGGCGTGGCATCTGCTCGAGTGGCACCAGCAGCTGGCGCTCAGCACCTTCGAGGCGGGGCTGCTGGAGCGGGTGCACTGCTTCCAGTACAGCTTCGTCCGCGAGATGGACCGCGCGAGCGAACAAGCGCGTCTCTTCTTCTTTGACGCTGCGGGAGCTGGAGGAGGCGAGGGCTGCGGCTCGAGCACAGCCGCAGCTCCCAGCTCTTTTGCGTCGACGCTAGAGCCGATCGGGATCCACTTAAGTCGGGCTGCCGATGGCGTCGTAGATGCACACCCGCTGTGCCTCGATGGCGGGCACAAGACGGTTCCGAGGTGGGTCGAGCACCAGCTCTGGTCTGTGGTGATGGAGCAGCAGCGGCATTCCCAGGAGGACGACGCCGACGAGCTCTCGCTTCGCGTCTCGAGGAGCGACGCCGAGCTTCTGCGACTGCAGCAGCGATGGGTTGACCACCTGGGCGTCCGAGTCGCCTTCCACGACCGCGTGGGCGCTCACGTGTTCGATTTCGCGTCGTCGTCGAGCTTCATCGCTCTGGACGCGGCGGCGGTGAGAGAGCAGCCGAGCCGGACGGGCGCGGCGTCTCTAGTCGTCGACAGCCGCCTGGTGCGCGCCGAGTACGCGGGCGACGTGGCGCACAGGATGGCGGAGGAGATGCAGCAGCGCTGCTACCCGTACTGGGAGTCGCTCGACTCTTTGAAGCAGCGACTGCGCTCCCAGTACGCCGCCAGCCCCACAACAGTTGGTGCAGCTAAGGAAACGACCGACCGCGACACTACCGACAGCCGAATCGGTGCCCTCTCACATACAGAGGACGACTTGGGACGCGTCGAGCAGCCAGAGCGCGCTGGAGTGGCTGCACAGGTAGAGAGAGCGGCCGCATGCTGCCAGTTCTTGTCCGAGTCGGTTGTCGCCTCTCGACTTCTCCTTGAGCTCGATGACCTCCTCCAGCAGCTGCGGAACGAAGCGCAGCTCATGTCGGCGCTCGGAGGCGACGCTAGCAAAAGCTGTGCGTTCCTTCTCGCCGCCGAACCCGAGGGCGACGATACCGACCCGGCCGCTTTGTCCAAGTGGTTCGTGTCCAAGTTCGACCAGCTCAAGAAGGACCTGCAGGTCCACGACAAGCTACAGAGCCCCACAGTTGCAGCCGACAGTGCCGGTGCCGACCCACCAGGGAAGCTTCACCTGCTCGACGACAGCCCTGTCGAGATGGAGGAGGACGGGAGCGACGCTAAACGCGACCCGTGCGAGCCACTGCTGCAGTCAGTGCCCTCCTTCTCGCTCCTTCTGCGGCAGTTCGCTCCGTCAAGGCACTCGACGGCATCTGCAATGACTTGCAGCGAGCATGAAGCCAAGAGGGCTTCGGCTTCGTCTAGTAATGGGGCTGAGCGCCTCCCGCTTGGTCTTCAGCAACAAGAGGCAGGCGCGTCAGCGCTCAAGGCTCTTGTCGCCATCTTTGGCGCGCTCGTCCAGGTCGTGGAGCTGTGCCGCGTCGAGTGCGCGCTGCTGGGAGGAGTGGATCAGCAGCGACCAGCGCTCTCTACAGGCTACGGTGGGCATCCCAGCTCCCGCGTCTTGATCGACGGCAGCTTGGTAAGATCCGCTTCTGACGCTACCAGTGGGCGGAGCGTGCTGTCGCAGTGGCAGTGCCGCTTGCACGACCGCATCCGCCGGCATCTGCATGCAGCCGCCAGTCTTATCAGCTCTCGACGCCTTCCGGGATCCGACAGCCACGAAGGGGACGCCCCTGTAGGCCACAGTGTCCAGGCGTTGGCGCTCTTTTGCGGCCCAGCGCTGACCAAAGACGCCTATCAGATGCACAAGTCGATGGTGCTGAGACGCGAGGTCGAAGGCGCGGTCCAGCGCCAGCTTGAGCAGCAGCGAGGGCTCGTCCTGTTCACGCTAGCAGCCGCTGCGGTGCAGTCATTCCCCGACCAAGCTGGAGGGCAGCACAGGCGCTCGTGTCTGCTGGAGATCGAAGCCATCGTTGCCACAGCTGCCGCAGGGACGGACGGCCACCAAGATCGCACTGCGACTAGGCGCGGGAGCAATTCAAAAGCACCCCGTCGACCGCTTGTTACCGTCAGCCAACTACGCGAGGCCCTTCATCGCTTCCCGCTGCTCGGAGGTCGCCCCACGCAGCCCCTTCGTCGCCTGTCGCACCAGCAAGCGGAGCTTCAGATGCTGTGGGACGCGGCCAGCGCAGACTCGAAGCATTCTCAGTCCCCATGCGGAGACGCCTCGCGACCGGCACTGAGCGTCGTGGGCTTAGCGCAGCTGCTCCGACTGCAGCGCGTCTTCTTGGAGGAGCACATGGACAGCCACCACTTTGACGCACGCCCAAGGCCGGCTTCACCCACCCTGTCGACTGCTATATCCATTCCTGCTCTGGCGCTGCGATCGCTCGCGACTGCATGGTCGAGCTTCCACGCCATTGAACTCGCCCACCGCAGCGGAGAGAGCGCAAGTGAGAACACGCTCACTCGACTGTATCAGCAGCCGTCACCCGCGGACTCTCACAGCCACGAAAGCCGCTCGGCTCCTCTCTACAACGCTCCCGGGCTCGTCAGCGGCGGCAGCCTTCGCCTCAAGACGCGGCTGCTTGGCGGCGGAGACCACCCTCGTCGCGGAGGGGTTCAGACGTGGGACGGAGCGCGATGGCTCGCCCTCGAGTGCCTGACGCTAGGGCAGCAAACACGCGCACTGGAGACCGACCCTGTCTCGTCAGTGACGCCAGAGAGGGGGCTACGCTTACCGTCAGTCGAGCGAGCGAGCGAGTACGTCAAGTGGCTGCACAGCGCGCTTGAGCTCGTGTGGATCCACCGCGACTTGCGCGACATACAGCGGCAATACGACTCGCTCCTGCAGTATCGGAAGCAGCGCAACGACCGGCAGCCGCGGTCGATATCTGGAGGCAGTCGCTGTTCCATTGACCCGCTGTCCAGGCCGCCTCCTTTGTCCATTCTGCGGCTCGCTAGCCTGTTTGTCGAGTCGACAGCTGCGTCATCGAGGGATTCTAACACCAGCGACGCTCCCGCTTCAGTGCGCGCAGCAGAGACGACCCAAGAGCTGCACCAAGAGGTAATGGGAGCCTACGAGCACTCGCTGGCGCTCGCCTTCGCGCAGTGTGAGGAGCTCGATGGAGAGGTTCGGCAGCTGCGTCGCCGACTCGTCGAGGCCGAGGCCGATGCAGACGCCAAGCGAGAGGCTCGCGCGGTCGACTACGCCTACGCGCTTCACTTCAAGATGCAGGCGCTGAGCCAACGGCTGGAGCTCGAGCACCGGCGAGCAGAGTCCGAGCGCGCGGCGATGAGGTGCGAGCTCGGGGAGGAGTACGCGGGCAAGCTCCAGTCTCTGCGCGTGCAGCTGCTGGCGGCGGGCGCGCAGTTCGACGACTTCCGCGCGCAACTGCAGACGCAGCTCGCGCAGCAGCTCCAGCTGGCGAACGCGCGGGGAATCGAGCAGCTCGTGGACGGCGGAGACGCCGGCGCCGTGTCCGCCGCCGTGTCGGCGTCGCTGTCGGTGCCAGCCAAGGCGGCGCTGCTGGCGTCTCTCCCCACCAAGGAGCTGCGGGCGAGGGGAGGCTGCGACGCCCATGACAGGACGGCAGGGCCTTCTTCTGCTGCCGCGTCGGAGACGGTCGCGCGTCTGGAGCGCGAGAATGTGGCGCTGAAGCGATCGGTCCTCCGCCTCCAGGCGCTGGTGGCCGTCCAGCAGCAGGTGCAGACCGGGGCGCGCGATCGGGAGCTGGAGATGACCCGTCGACACGCCGCGAGTGACGCGCTGAGCCGCCACGAGATCGGGCAGCTGCGTGCGCAGGTGAGCCGGCTCGAGGGCGACGTCAGCCGCCTGGCGCAGGAGAAGGCGCGCGCGCAGCACCACGTCGCTCGATTGGAGAAGGAGCGAGACCACGAGGCCCAGCAACGGCGCGTGGCCAAGGCGCGAGCGCTCTCGGCGCCGTACTATCGCCGTGAGACTGGAGTTGGCTGCGAGCTTGGCGGTGACAACAGCATCAGGGCCTGCTGCGGAGGCGGGCTGGATACGTCTCTGAGCCGAATTGAGGCCGAGTCCAACCAATATGGGCCAGCAACGGCGAGAGTTGACGAGAACGCCAGCGGCATCTGCGGTGATCGGCGGCGATTGGTGTCGGCGTCTGCTCCTGTAGCGACCGCAGGGCTCAGCGCTTTCAGTGCCCGCGGTGGCGGGGGAGGGAGTAGAGGCGCCATCGCAGACTGGGAGGAGATGGAGGAAGCGTTCGAAGCGATGCACGAGCGAGCTATCCGCTCAGTGAGCAGTCCACAGGGTAAAGACGACGACGAGCAAGCAGCGAGGAGTCAGGCGGAGCGGTACCAGCGGTCGGCGAGGCACCAACAGAACGAGATCAGGAGGCTGCAGCAGCAGCTGGCGCGCGAGAGCAGGCTCAAGACCGAGGCGATGCGCCAGCTCGCTGACATGAAGGCCGCGCTTGACTCTGTGGACCCACAAGACGACGACGGTGACACCACTGCCAAGCCCAGCGCCCCCTCGAATCCCCAGCAGTATCAAGAGCGAGCAGCGGTCCCGCCGAGCCCGCGACGCGCGCAGTCGGCGGCTCCGTGCGCTCCGATGCGCCACCGCGCTCTGGCGTCAGGCGCTGGGGCGTCGCTGCCAGGCACACCCAGACGCCCAAGCACGGGTTCCTGTCCGAGAGCGGCGTCGGCGTCTCCTTCGCTGCTGACCCACGCCCAGAGTCGTCCAGCCGACCCAGTCTCTGACAGTTCAAGCCAAGGCTCGGCACGGCCGCCACTGACCCACGGCAAGTTTCACATTGTCAAGCCGGAGCGTGCGTCACTCCTTGGCGGCGTCGCTGGCGTTTCGAACGTGCTGTCGGACCGTGAACCGCTGCCGTACAGATGACGAATGGACGGTATTCGCGTTACTCGAAGAGAAGTACTTGTTGTCATTGAAGGAGACTACTGGGCTGTTCACTGAGGACATACAAAACCTACGCCGCTGGTTATGTCGTCGTCGGTGGTGGTGTAGCTTTGCTCCACTTAAGACGTGGATCGGGGACGAATTCAACGGCAGCCAATGTGCGAACGGCCGGCGCGCAGCATCGCGTTGGTGCCCGCCAGTCACCGCATCACCGCCGCCTTCCGCTCCTCCTACGCCTGCTCGTCCACCTGGCGTTCACCGAGCTTCTTCTTCCCTCCAGTCAGCGACTACATCTTGCGCGATAACTTGGCGCCCGCCGAGTCTCGGGGCTTCATTGCGTCCCCCCGCGTGGGTGCCGCCCTTGCTCTTGCTCTTTCTCTCGCTCTCGTGCTTGACGCCTTGGTCACGCTGGTGCTCGAACGACGCGTGGGAGTTGAAGGGGAGACTGTAGCGAGCGGCGGCCATTTTGCTGTTCATCTTGGTCGAGAGGAGAGTGAATGACGCAGGTCTATGACGACTGCGCGCTTGAAAGCAAATTGCGAAGTGCCAGTCGAGAATCCACCCGTCCGCATGCACGCCGCTCGACAGCTCCGCAAGTGGTGGCCGAGGCGGACCAAACACCACAAGGTCCTGCCTGGCTGGGCCTGGTGGCTACTTGGCTGCCTGATAATGTGCGTCGGTGGAGGCGAACTTGAGAGTGAGAGCAGCCAGCCGGTTCAGTCTTACGTTTGTTGAGCTGGGGACTAGGCGCTGATTAATAGCGAACGGAACGGGTGCCGCCTGACCAGACCAGAGCACTTCTACTTGGCGAGCATTCGTATCCATGCCCAGATGATGGTCACACGTGATGGCCGTCGCTCATTGGGCGGACCGAAGCTGCGTGCTACATTAAAACAGTAGCCCAGCGCGAACACGCCAGGAACTTTCGCTTTGGAAACCAGTTTACATCGCCACACAACAACAGCACAACACTGCCCAACGATTGTTTGGGGCCTCGCAGCATCATGCTCCTACTGCGTGCGCTGCGAGGTTCCGAGCATGTACGCAGTTTTTGCTTCATCGGATGCGGACTACTTCAGTTCTGGGCTGAGTCGTTCGCTCAGGGGGTTAGTGTTCCTCTCTCGTGTGTGTGCGCCGCAATCGATGCAAGGCGGCCACAGCACGTCCTGCTGGCTGCTTTAAGACTGCCGTTCACTATTTAAGAATTACGATTTCAACTCCACGGCATCTATTGCCTCCTGAAGTTCCAGCCCTTGTCGTAAGAGACGGCGTACGCCACCGTCCTGATTCGCCAACCCTTCCAGAAAGCAGACTCTGCGATAGTCTGCGGTAGGTGATGGCCGCTCGGTCTTGACCTCCACTCGGTCCGCACTCCCTTGCGCCGACCACGTGGCGGTAAGGCGCGTTCACAGCCTCCGACTCGCGCATTTGACCTCCACCCCCAGCACCGAGCCGCTTGAGATCCCGCGTCCAAGTCGAGCATGAACAATGGTTCAAAGAGTGAGAGAGGGAGTAGCTAGTGCCTTTGAGTCGGCATCCTTGTCTTCTGCTGCTGGGCGCTGTCCCTTCTTAGATGATGATCGCGGAGCATTTTGACTGCAATCAACGCGCATTGGTATGCCGCGACCCCAGCGCTGCTGACCCAATGAGGACCGAGAGGGACGACAGAGAACTTTGGTGCGCGAGGGGCGTGCCACTGCTCTGCTCAGGTCTGCGGCACAAGCTCAGCGACTTGGCCGTCCCTAACGATCATAGGCAGGCTAGACATCTAAAACACATCTCGGGTCAATCAACAGGGTGGCATTCGTCATGCGCCTCACCTTCTCCCGCTATCTACCGACGGCGCTGCTTGGGACTGCGCGGGCGAATGCTGCTGCTGCCCGGTGCCCCCGACGCGCCAGCGCTCGGCGGCCGCTCGCCCGCACCACTCGCCCCACTCGGGCGTTTGCCTGACGCCGCCGCTGGGGCGGTCGACTGCGCTGGCCCGCCCCCGCGCACCGCGCCACGGTCCCTCCACGCGGACGCCCCTGCGCTCGCTCCGCTTGGCGGCGCGCCCGCGACGCTGCCGGCCCCGTGCTGCTGCTGTTGCTGCTGCTGTCGCTCGCTCCGCCGGGGCGGCGGGTCGCGTGACGAGCTGTGGTGGCTGCGGCTGCGCGCGTCGCGAGCTGCGCGGTAGTTTGCGTCGCCGTGCGGGCCGCCGGCCGCCTGATGGCTCGGGGCCTTGACCCCGTCGCGATGGGACGGACTCGCGCCGTCGCCCTTGGAGGCGTCGCCCGCCGCCGCCCCGTCCTTCCGCGTCTTCCACGGCAGCTGCTCGTCCGACACGGCCTCCACGGTCTGGGTGCGGAAGGACACGGGCTCCTTCCCGGGCTCGTCGAATGCCCAGTCCCGCGGCTCCGGCTCCTGGACAGGCACCAACCACGCACACACGCGCACACGAGCATGAGAGTCGGCAAGCGGGCTTGGCCTCCGTCGTCAAGCCCTCGCTCGATACGCACGATCTCCTTGAAGTACTCGTGCTCGAGCGCGGCCTTGGCCGTGATGCGCTTCTCGGGGTCTAGGGTGGCATCAACGCGGGTATAAGTATCAATACCAACACCAGCCCACCGCACCCCCCATCCACTGCCGCCCGCTCACTCACCATACTCGAGCAGGCGCGCGATCAGGTCGTAGAGCGCCGCGCCGGCGCGTCCTGGGCCGAACTTGACGGCGTTCTTGAGCTCCGACGTGCTGGGGTACTTGCGCTCGCGCGCCATCTGCAGCACGTGCGGGTACTCGGGCAGGTGCTCGAGCCCCTCCCACATCTGCGGCGTGGGCAGCCCGAGCACCTTGAAGATCTTGTCCAGCTGGTCCTTCTGGAAGGGCGCGTTCGAGCCCTCGACCTCCTTGCCGCAGAAGAGCTCGCGAGTGTTGATGAGCTCGGCGAAGATGCAGCCGACGGCCCAGAGGTCCACCGACTTGGTGTAGTGCTTGGCGCCCAGCAGCAGCTCGGGCGCGCGGTACCAGAGCGTCACGACGACGCGCTCCACGTCCGTCAGCGCCTTGATCGGCTCGCGGTAGATGCGCGCGAGCCCAAAGTCGGCGAGCTTGACCTGGCCGCGCTTGCGGCCGTGGCCCACGACCAGGATGTTCTGCGGCTTCATGTCGCGGTGCATGACCCACGCGTCGTGCATGTGGTCGACGCCCTTGAGGATCTGGAACATGAGCGACTTGCGCGTGTACTCGCCCAGCGGCTTCTGCTTGCTCTGCACGATGATGTCGTGCAGGTCGTGGTCGCCGTACTCGAACACGAGCGCCAGCGTCTTCTCGCGCGGGTCCACGTGCACGTCGTGCAGGTGCACCACGTTGTCGTGGTGCAGCTCGCGCAGCAGCTTGATCTCGCGGATGGTCGCGCTCGACAGCACCACGTCGTTCTTGCCCTCCTTGTGCGACTTGACCAGCTTGATGGCGAACGTCATGGGCTCCTCGTCCTCGGGCGCGGCGCCAGCTCCCGCGGCACCCGAGGTCGGGAGCCCGCCGCTGCCGCCGCCGCCGCCGCTACTGGCCGGCCGCGGCAGCAGCGCCGAAGAGTACGCCTCGGCCTTGAACACCATGCCGTACGTGCCCTCGCCGATCTTGCCCAGGATGCGGTACTTGTCCGTCAGGCTCTCGGGCCGGCGCAACGCCGACCGGCGCATCGCGGGATGACGGACCGACCGACCGACAGGAGGCGCGTTCGGCAGGGTAGGGGAGCGCGTTCGGCGCCGCGCAGGGCAGGCGGAGCGCGAGACCAGGGGACGGACGCGCTGCTTTCGACGCCGCACGGGAGGGTGGCGTTTAGTGTTCGCGGGAGAGCTGCACCGTATTTAAAGGGGCGTGCATAGGACTGTCCATAAATAAATAATGCCGCTCCATATTCTTGATTTATGTGATATGGCAAGGGTCGTATTGGCGCACCAGCCCATAACGAAATTATGCAAGGTCCATATGATGCCATTTACGTGATGAGGCAACATTCAACATGCCCTTACGGTACACCTACCGATATCGCCACGTCAGACTCTTGTAGCCGCTCGACGGGAACGCTTACGTCAAGCAGAGTACTCCAAGATCGCTTCCCGGCTTCTCGGCACTTGCCAACACTCGGACCGGGCGGGAGCTAATACCCTGCCAGTCGTCGCCTCCGGCCGCTCGCGACTTGGTGACTTTGTGACTGAGCTCGCCATGCTGCAGCGCCGCGTCTCGCCGCGCCCCTCCCGCGCCAGGCGCCTGGCCGCCGCCGTTGCCTCCTCCTCCTCCTCCTCCTCCGCGTCCTCCTCCGCGTCCTCCTCCCCCTCCGTGCTTGGCGGCGGCCGGCGCGCGCTGTCGTCGAGCACGCGCTACGTGCAGGAGACGGTGATCCCGACGTTCCACTTCCAAAAGTCGCTGCCGCGGCTGCCGATCCCCAAGCTCGAGGACTCGATGGCGCGCTACCTGGCGGCGGTGGAGCCGGTCGCGACGCCCGCGCAGCTGGCCGAGACGCGGGCGGCGGCCGCCGACTTCGAGAAGGGCGAGGGCGCGCGTCTGCACGCGGCGCTGGTGGCGCGCGACGCCGCCAACAAGCACACGTCGTACATCAACGCCTGGTGGCTGGACATGTACCTGTCGGACCGGCAGCCGCTCGTGGTCAACTACAACCCGCAGATCAAGCTCAAGGCGGACCCGGTGGCGGCCAAGAACGCGCAGAGCCAGCGCGCGGCGGCGCTCATCGCGTCCACCGTGCGCGTGCACCGCACGCTGCGCGACGGCAGGCTCGAGCCCGACATCTTCCACACCAAGCCGCAGCGCTCCAAGACGCGCGCCTTCGAGCGCTTCTGCCGCCTGCTGCCCGAGTCGGTCTCGTTCTACGGCGCGGCGGCGCTCGGCGCCTACCCACTCGACATGAGCCAGTACGAGCACCTCTTCGGCTCGACACGCGTGCCGGCGCCCGGCCGCGACGAGCTGCGCAAGACCGCCGGCGCCAAGCACGTGGTCGTGCAGCGCGGGGCCAAGTTCTACGCGTTCGACGTGCTGCGCGACGACGGGTCGGCGGTTCCGGACGAGCAGATCCTGGCCAACGTCGAGGCCATCCTGGCCAAGCCGCTGGTGCTCGGCTCGGCCGACGCGCCCGGCGTCGGGCTCCTGACGACGCTCGAGCGCGACGCCTGGGCCCGCGAGCGCGCGCTGCTCGGCGCGAGCGCCGTCAACCGCGCGTCGCTCGCCGCCGTCGACAGCGCGCTCTTCGCCGTGTCGCTCGAGCACACGGCCCCGGAGACGCCAGAGGAGCTCAGCCGCACGTTCCTCGTGGGCGACGGGTCCAACCACTGGTTCGACAAGAGCGTGCAGCTGCTCGTGGCGGCCAACGGCGCGGCGTCCGTCAACTTCGAGCACTCGTGGGGCGACGGCGTCGCTGTGCTGCGCTACCTGAACGAGATGTACCGCGACTCGGTCGCGTCGCCCGTGCTGGCGTCCCCGGGCGCCGACTCGGCCGCCCCGCGCGAGCTCGAGTGGGACGTGGACGCGCGCGCGACGCAGGTGCTGCGGGACGCCAAGGCCGCCTTCGACGCGTGGAACGCGCGGCTGCTGGTCGAGTGCGCGCAGACGCCCGTGACGCGCGCGATCGGGACCAAGTACGGCATCGGCACGGACGGCGTCATGCAGATGGCCATCCAGCTCGCGCACTTCCGGCTGCACGGTAAGTTCGTGGCGACGTACGAGAGCGCGAGCACGGCCGCCTTCAAGCACGGCCGCACCGAGACGGTGCGCAGCTGCACCAACGAGGCCGTCGCCTTCGTGCGCGCCATGACGGACGCCTCGGCGGGCAGCGCCGACAAGGCGCAGGCGCTGCGCCGCGCCGTCAAGAAGCACAGCGAGCTGACCAAGAACGGCGTCATGGGCCAGGGCTTCGACCGCCACCTCTTCGCGCTGCGCAAGATGGCCGAGCTCGAGGGCGGGGACGTGCCCAAGCTCTTCACGCTGCCGGCGCACGACGTCATGGGCCGCATCATCCTGTCCACCAGCACGCTGTCGAGCCCGGCGCTCGAGGGCGGCAGCTTCGGCCCCGTCAACGACGACTGCTACGGCATCGGCTACGGTATCGAGCACGAGGGCTCGGCCTTCCAGCTCGCCAGCTACCGCGCCGACCTGCCGCAGCTCAAGGAGCTCCTCGTGAGCAGCCTCGTCGAGATGGAGCAGCTGCTCGCCGAGGCCTCCAAGTGAGGGCGCGGATAGAGACGCTCGCCTCACGCAGCAGTGTGTGCGTTTCCCATGCCGATCCGACTCGTGTAAGACCATCAAGATGCGCTCGATCGATCGATGGGCGTCGGTTTGCTTTGCAGTAGTGGTGCCATCCGTTGCAAGCGACGGGAGCGGTCGAATCTGCCTTGTCGCATCACACGTCGACACCAAACATCTGACGGACCATGCAGATTCGGCAGCGCCTCCGTCACCATGCCATGGTACAGCCAGGGGCGTCGCAGAGCGGTGGGGGCAAGTGCTATTGAACGTATCAACCGACCGAGCTCCCCTGGAGTCCACGACCGCGGCGCGTGGGCGGGCGGGCGGGAGGGAATCAACCCGAGGGTGCGACGGAGTGCCGGCCGGCCACCCGTGGCATCTCGCCACCTGCTCGCGGCGCTGAGGCCTTGACGCACCGCCCCGTGCTCGTCTCGCTGCCGTGGGTCGGGTCTCCGTCGCGTGGCGACCACAAGGAGGGGGAGCAGCGAGCGCTTCACGGCTCGGACGAGGCGGGGCGGGCGATCGAGGTGCCGCGGAAGGCGGGACGAAGGGGAAAGCGGCCAGTCTTGTTGGGGGGATCGAGAGAATACAGAAGAGAGGTCGAGGGACGAAGCGGAGAGGCTGGCAGGCTGGCTGGCTGGCTGGCAGGGTGGCGCGCACTGAGCCGCCACCAGTTACGCGCCGTCCTCCCTGCATCATCGCGCGACCCCACCACCACCACCACAGTCAGCGCATGTATACACACAAAGAGAGAGCGGGAGGGTTGGCAACTTGGCCGGCGTACCAGTCGGGCGTCATGCCGTAGTAGTCCTCCATCGTGTCCTCGGCGTCGTCGTCCACGGCGGGCTCGTCCATGGTCTCGTCGTCGTCCATGTCGCTCTCGTAGGACAGTCTGTGGTGGTCGCACGCACGCGTCGCGCATGGTCAGTCCCATGTCATACCAATCTCCCCATTCGGACGCCCGCCAGGCACGCACCCCTTGGACATGCAGGTAAAGTAGAGGATCTTCTTCTGGGCCTTGTTGACGAAGAAGTAGTTGAAGGACCAGAGGTTGCCGTCCGAGAAGGGGTCCGAGTCCATGTCGGGCAGGTAGCTGTAGACGTCGCACTCGTCGAGCTTGATGGCCTCGGCGATGGCCTCCCACATGCGCGCGACGAAGTTGGGCCCCTCGATCTCCACCAGCTCGGCCAGGTCATGGTTGATGCGGTGCAGCGCGGCGCGGAAGCCGCTCTCCTTGCGGAACTGCTCGGGCCGCACGGCGCTGAAGTCGTAGTCCGGGAAGCTCGCGTTCATGGTCGAGATTAGGTTGATGAGCAGCTTGCGCGTGGCCGCGGCGCCGATGGGCCCCAGCGGCGAGGGCGCGCGCAGGTCGTGCGTGGCCTCGATCTCCTGCTGGTAGTACAGCTCCAGCGCCTTGGCCAGCCGCTTGTCGCTGCCCGCCTTCTTGCACGAGTACGTCTCCAGCTTGCCGCGCAGCACGCGGTCGCCCACCTCGTACGAGCTCAGCACCGAGTTGAGCCACGTCAGTTGCGGCTCCTCCAGGTACTTCATGCTGGGCTAGGCTACTAGGAAGGTGGTGTGGTGTGCGAGGCGCTTCTGCTTCTGCTTCTGCTTCTGCTTGCTGCTTGCGAGTACGGGCTCCTTGCTGTTGCTGTTGTTGTTGTTGTTGCTGCTGCTGCTGGGGATTCAAACTGTGAGATGAAGAACAGGGAGGAGAGAGAAACCCCTCGAATGAAGTGAATATTAAAAAAAATAAACAAACGATCGTAAAAATTAATAAAATAGATATACGGTATTCTCTCAGCGACTGCATGAGAGCTAGACGTTTCCTTGGCGGTACAAGTTCTGTATATTTTAGAAACCATGAATAAGCAAGTAGCTTGGCTGCTGTATATGCATAAAACACATGCATTACACTTGGATTTAGTATGTTCTGTTATATATTTTTCTATGCAACCAAATCCACTTGGGATGGGTAAGGCCCGGTACCTACCATTTCGTTTACGGGATTTTTGCATTTAGGTTTCCAGATTTTCGCTTGATTTTGCCTAAATGCGGACTATTTAGAGATTCTCATGTAGGTATCCATCAAATCACGATTTCAAATTGTAATCGAAACCTAATGTGTCATTTACGTTCAAAATAGCCCCTTTCTATTCTATATCAGTGCTTTTAGCCTATTTCTGTAAACTTTGGTAGGGAAGTGTTCCCCGTGTCTTTGTCCAATGTACTCGAAAAGGTACCGGTCTAACGACAGAGTCCACTGTCCAGGTAAATGATTGGCTGATCAGAATCGGTTCGTATCCAAGCTCTATACGTTAAACTATGGAGCATACTACTGCGAATACAAACGATGTGCTTTCATGTACCTATTACGTGAGTCTAATTCTTTACAATTTAGAAAGAATATGCCCATAGATATGTCAAACTGCCAAAACGTGCTCTTACAGTAACAGAAGGTGAGCAAATGTACTCACGAACACGATCAAAACACGGTACAGTTGTTGTGGCAAACAATGCGATTTTATATTATAATGAAAACTTAAAAAAGTTGTATATCCACAATTGTTTACAAATTGCGTAAACACTTTGTGGCGGATTTCTATTTTCGCTGCGACATGCCATTTTTGTTTCTTAAGTTTGACCAGCACAAGCATGCGACGTGTGATATTGTATGATCTGTAGACACAGTACCTGCTTTGTTTTTTTTTTGGTTCCTGGAGCTCTGTTTAAATCAGTTGACTTGCTTTTGGTATGGTCGGAAAAATAGTCATAGGCAGTTTTTCGGGCACGGCCCCGATTGTATTCGATATTCATGGTCAAAAAGCTATACGTTATCTTGATATTTGTAAGGAACGTACAGTCCTGCGCAAAAGTATAAACGACCTTGATATCTGGGCCTCCACAACTCTAATGGCGCTAAACGTGGCATCATAGTGTGGCGAAGTGAAAACGCTGTCGATTGCAAAACCAAGTGGCGAAAATGGCGCCATATTTC
>JAADXZ010000561.1:0-18075 GCA_023338055.1 Phytopythium mirpurense | reverse complement strand
GGTGTCGGTGTCGGTGTCGGTGCTGGGGTAGTAGGAGTTGATGGCGTTGGTGTCGGTGTCGGCGTTGTTGTAGTAGGCGTTGACGGCTTCGGTGTCGGTTTCGGCGCTGGGGCAGTCGTCGGAGCAGCCCCTGCCGTCACTTTCGCGGGAGAATCGCCAAACTGATGCTTTCCCTCAACGCACTCGTCGACGGCAAAGGAGACCGTGTCGGTGACCTCGTGGCCGTCAACGCTGACCATGGAGATCTTGACTTTGCTCAGGTCAGTCTGAGTCTCGCTGTTGCCATCCAGCAGGAAGTAGAAGGCCGACGCGACCATGTCGACGCTCTGGTCGTTGATCGCGAGGCTCTTGACGCCCGAGACGAAGTTGGTCGGTTGGATTGCGGTCCAGAAAGGGTTGCTGCCGCTCTTGAGGCAGTACTCGATCTTGCCGACGACAGGGCAGTCCACGAAAGACCACTCGATCTTCACACGCGCCGGTGTCATGCCCGTGATACTCTCGAATACCTCTGGGGACAGGTCCAGGTCGCCGTAAAGACATCCAGGACATTGGTCGACGATGTAGACCACCTCGGACGCTTGAGGCGCGTTGGCACAGAGCTCATCGACGCACTGGACTTGAGCGCACCGCCCGCAGCTCATCGTCGAATCCCACTGCGCGCCGTTGATGGCGGCGTATCTGGTCGTCGCGGCCTCCGGAGTGCTCATGAAGTTGCAGTTGCCGCCCGACGTGTTCCCGAGCTCGTATGTAGTGCCATCGCCGTGAAATGACTCCGCTCCAGCGACGAGAGGGAGCGCAGCCACAGCAGCTGACAGCCAGTCGAGGCCTGCACGCATCTTTGCTTGGGGTGGGGAGCTTCACGACGTCAGTCTTGGAGGCGACTGGCGGCGACTGGCGGCGACTGGGTCGATTCTGCACTGAGAGAGAGAGAGGTGAAGGGGAGAGGCAGTCGTCGCTGATGTTTGAGCTTCTAGCCATGGTATCTTGGAAACGAGCGAGGCACATTGAGCCCTTGCGGACTCGCGACACGGCCATCACAGCCAGGGCTGGCGACACTTCAGGCGGCTGCCTCGGCGAATGAAGAGGGAGTTAAATGCGCCGAGTGGCGTGCGTGCGCGCCTGTTGCTGCGAGCGGTTGACCATGGCTGCGACGACCAGTTCGACGGTTCCTTTGGAGTCGGCAGTGCTTGGGAGGGAGCGTGTTCAGCTTTTGCGATCAAGTACTGGGCTCGCGTGAGACAGTTTGCGACCGTTGGGCAGCAGGCAGGGGTTTCATGAATACTCCACAGAAAAAAAAAATTGGGCGCTTCGAATCATAGAATTGGGATTGATACGCCTTCTGCCATGAAATTAAGGTCGATAATACGCTCACATTTAATATGGGCTTTCATAATCGTTTAAATTGGGTCAAATTGAAGAGCAACTACAGTAAATGAATGGGATGGGATGCCGCCGCCAACCGTCGCGGGCTGAACTTGTGAACGTGGCGCTGCGATTGTGCGGCTCCTGAATTGAGCACACCACAACTTGGCGCCAGTGAGTTTAACTGCGTCTATAGAGATCTAAATAGATCACTAGCATCGCACTTGACCGTCACGCGCTGCTACATCCCGTCAGGACGGACTCCAGCCCCATGCAGAGACGAACGTGCGTGAGGCGTAACGCCTAGCGCAGCGGTTTGTTGCAAGAAATAGCGGCGATACCAGGAACAGCAGGCTGGCGTTCAATGACTGGTTTAATCAACAAGTAGATTCGAGCTGAAGAGCATTCCCGGTATCCAGGTAAATACAGCTTCTGTGCAGATGAATGCTCATCAATGGTATGCTCGGAGGGTTCACTAACGGACGAAGACGAGTGGGTTGGCGGTTGACGAGCTCGGATCAAGCGACTCATAACGTGTTTCTATGACCCGGCGAACGAAAAAGAGGGCGGACCCAATGAACCAACCAACCACTTGGACGGACGGACGCAGACAAAGTTGACCACCAATGCAGCGCCTGGAGAGGCGAGCACGAGCTTAAAGCTGCGCGATGGCGGACTGGACGCGCACGGGCGAGCTGAAGGTGTCGAAGGAGCGCTGCATGGCCGCGTCGTCGCGGTCGTTGACCTTGTCGTCAATCTTCTTCCTCTGCACGCGCACGTACACGGCGGCAAACGCGACCGCGCCGACGGCGGCGGCCACCGCGAACGCAATCAGCACGGGACTCGTGCCAGAAGACGAGGCCTCCGTCTGCGTGTTGGCTCCTTGCACCGAGCTGTCGGAGCCTGAGGACGCGGCTGTAGCAGGCGACGTGCTGGCGACTCCCGTCTCGCTCGAGTCGAGGATGCTCACGCCGCTCGACGAGTCGTCGGCGGCCGCAGTCACGGTGCCAGGCACAGACGAGTTGGACCCGTCATTGAGAGTGTCAAAGTCGCTCGCCACCGTCGAACCCGTCTTGGTGGGCACTCCGGCCGAGTCTTCATCTTCAGAAGCGCTCGCGGACGACGCCGTCGTCGGTGCTACAGTAGTAGGCGTTGGAGTAGACGAGGGCGTCGCTGTCGGGGCGGTCGTGGTGTATACAGGGGCGGAAGTCGTCGCCACCGGCGCTGTCGGCTCTGGCGCGCTGGTGGGGGTTTTGACGGACGAAGGACTCGTGTACGCCGAGCCGCCGGAGAACTGCTTGGAGCCTTCCGTGCACGAGTCGGCCGTCAGCGATACTGTCTCAGTGATGGTCTCGCCCGTCACGGACGTCGTGGCGACCTCGACGGCGCTGATGTCGACGCCGCCCTGGACGAGGAAGTAGTAGGCCGAGTCGACCATTGACGGCGCCTGGCCGCCGATAGTCATGGACGCGACACCCGCGGCCATGTTGGCCGGCTGGATGGCGAGCCAGTAGTTGCTGCTGCCGCTCTTGGCGCAGTACTGCAGGTTGCCCGACACGGGGCAGTCGACAAAGCGCCACTTGATGGCGTAGCGCGCCGGGTCGCTGCCCGTGAGCGTCTTGAAGACGGAGGGCGACAGGTCGAGGTCGCCCTCGGCGCACTCGGGGCACCGGTCGACGAGGAAGACCGTGACGGTCGAGGTCGTGTCGCTGCACTTGCTGTCGGCGCACGAGACCTCGGCGCAGCGGCCGCAGTTCATGGTGCTGTCCCACTGCGCGTTGTTGAGCGCCGCGTAGTTGCTGCCCACGCCCGGGTCGTACATGAAGTTGCAGTTGCCCGACGACACGCTGCCGAGCGTGTAGGCCGTGCCGTCGCCCGTGAAGTACGTGTCGGCGCTCGCGAGCGCCGCGGTCGCCGCCGCCGCGAGCGCCATCGCCATTGCCGAGCGCGCCATGTTGACCGGCGGGTGCTTTAGTATCGGTAGCTCCTGAGCGAAAGTGTGGATAAGACGAAGAGAGGGTGCTGACTGTGAACAAGAAGCAAAAGGTGCCTCCAGATGATTGGAGTATGTATTGCAGCGTACGGAAAGTAATGGAGGTTGTTGTCATGGAGCTGGCTATAGTAGAGGCACTTGTGTGTGATCGAGCAGGCAATGACAAGCATGCATAGTGAAGAGAAGTGATTTGCGTTTGGGAAGACAGCAAGGGCGGAAAAGGACGTGGGAAAATCGGCAAACAGCTGGTTTCGAGGGGAAGACTCTTTACACCGTGAACTTGTGGCTGACGAAGGTTACGTTGCGCTCAAGTTGCGGAGACAACTGACTCGAAAGGTAAGATCCACATTTGGAGCCAGTGCACAAAACGGTACATTTCAAATCGAGTACCGTAATATATGAACATATTTGGTACGAAGAACCATCATTTTGGTGACAACTGTGTAATTGCATACATTATCAAACATATTGTAATGGAAACTGCAAAACAAATAATCAGGATCTCTTATAAATAAGTTCTGGACAAAAATGATGCTGCCTCCTTCAAATTATCAAAATTAAACAAAAGCAAAAACTGTATACAATTTCAAAGCCATCTGCAAAAATTCCCGACGAATAATGCTATGGATACTGTGTGGTATCTTTTCGAGGTCCAGGGTCTCCGCAATGGTGAAGCCCACAGTTCGCCAGCGACTAATCATGCTGAATGCACCTTTGGACGGTGATCAACATCATCATGGGCCAATTGCCGAGTCTTGGACGCATACAGTACACGTACGCGCCGATTGCAACGCTTGGAACCCGCTGCCTGCAGTGCACACAATGCACAGGTGCCCGTCTCTCCTATGTACGGACCGTTGGCCGTGCACGCCACTGCGCCAACGCTTCCACTTCCCGCCCCATTCCCACCATCGTGGTCACCATGGTGGTGGCCATGATATACTGACAGCAAGTCATTTCACACGTAGGTGTAGCATCACCGTACAGTAGAGTACGCTGCGTTCCGAATCAAAAGCGACCCATCTGTCCTTCACCATGCCCATACGCACGCACACGCATTCCAAGGACAACAGTGACGCACCACACACAGCGCCGCCACACCAGCGGAAGAGCTGCCGCTCCGACAGCGCCATTGGCCATCGCCATTGGTCCTCACCGTTGGTCATTGGCCATTGCCGACTCGGACAGCTCCTCCTGTACAATACGTCCCGAGCACCGACGGGGCCTGGTCAACCATGGAGATGGAGTGGAAGGCGAGTCGGCGGTACACGAGTCCGTTCGGCGCGCTGCAGATCGGGCGCGCGGACGCGGACGAGCTCGAGGCGCTGGCGCACGTGTTCGTGGCCGAGGGCATCCGCAACTACGAGCGCTTCCTGCTCGAGCAGCACTCGCGCGTGGACGAGACCCAGTGGAAGTTCATGTACGAGCAGGAGAACATGCGGTCGTTCGCCGAGCGGCGCAAGCATGGAGGCGGAGGAGGGCCCAGCAGCAGATCCGACAGCTCCACGTTGATGCACGACCACGGTAGCGGCGCGTCCGAGGACGTGCCCATGCACTTGAACACGCCGGCGTCCGACATGCCCATTGTGCTGGTCGCGGGCTCCATCGTGGGCGAGCTGGACGACACCATCTACGGCTACGTGTGCCCGACGCTCGACATGATGCGCACCAAGACGGCCTACATCAAGGACGGCGTCTACCGCGCCTGCGTGCTCGCGACGCTCGTGGCGCCGACGGCCGAGGACCCGTTCCGATCGCTCACGGTCAAGTGGATCGAGCGGCGCAACCCGCTGCACCTGCACGCCATCGTCCGGAACCGCGACTACGTCTACATGGAGTCCACGGGCGTCGAGTACCTGCGCAACGGCGAGCGCGTGGGCTACCAGCTCGTGCACTCGGTGCAGTTCCCGCAGACGCCGCCGCGGAGCCCGTCCATCCGCGGCAACATGTCCATGTGCGCCATCTACCGGCAGAAGGACCACAAGCTCGTCGACGTGTACCTCAAGGGCTTCCTGAACCCCGCGGGCGGCATCATGCGCTCCATCGTGACGCGCGCGGCGGCCAGGGGACTCCTCGCCGTCTCTCAGCACGTGCAGTGCGCGTACCTCAAGAAGCTCGCGTGGGCCATCCGCCAGCACCGGAGCGCCCTGGGTCAGTCCACCACCGACGTGGGCAGCGCGCGCTCCGGGGCCTTTGACGCGGCCGCGGTGATGAGCTCGGCCGCGCCCGACCGCGTTGCCGAGGGGAACGCCGAGATGATCTGCGTGACGTGCTCCAAGAAAAAGTCGGCCGCGAGCAAGATGCTGCCGGGGGGCAAGAGCATGGCGCGCCGCACGTGCCGGCTGTGCCATCAGTACGTGTGCCAGTCGTGCCGCATCGAGAAGAAGCTCTTCTTCATGCTCGCGGACCGGCGGCTCGTGCAGCAGACCGTGCGCTGCTGCGTCGCGTGCTTCCACCGCGCGCTCTTGACCAAGACGATGGCCGTCGCGCGCCACGAGGTCGTCTGCCGCGCCGACATGTACGGCTGGAGCGAGCCCAGCGGCCACTCGGGGTCGTCCAGCGCCGAGCTCTCCATCGTCGACGACTTGGACCTGTAGAGTAGTTTGTAGCGATTAAGAGACGCCCAGTGTCCACCGAGGCGGCTGTAGGGTACGTAGCGTGAACGTTGGAGCGTGTGTGTGTGAGAGAGAGGAGAGGCAAAGTCTTTGAAGTGGTCGCTCAATTGATCGCTCGATGGGCACGCGGTGGGCGACATTACTAGTAGCTGAAGCGACACAAGCGCGGGGACGAGTCCGAGCTGTTAAGAGAAACCAATTGCGAGGGTATTAACTACAGTAGTCGAGACAGATCGGTCGGCCCGTCGATCAATCGCCCCAGCGTGTGGAATGGTTCAAGTTGAAGCTATGCTGCAAGTGCGATTCTTATTATCATACCCTCACAAAATGGAACAAAATCAATATACGTATGTTGTCACTAATCTCAAATATTACACACTTTGGAGTCTGATTAATTCGCTTTAACTACTTAAAAGTGCATTTGTTTTGTTTTAGCATCATTTATCAACATATGAGTCGTCTCTACCCATGTATAAATTCAGTGTACAGAGCGTGGCCATTCAACACTTCGAGAGTCAGTGTCGAGTGTTGACACCCACACTACAGTACTGTCGAGGGCCTCCAGGTCGACTCGAGCCCGCCACGCGTGACTCGACAGTCGCAATACTACTGTATTACTATATTCGGAGTAGATAGTGGTCCGCGGTTCGCCCCAACTTCCAGATCATCAAGGCAGCGAGTGCAGCAACCACCACCGCATCAGCTCTACCGGTAGCGCTTGCACAGTCTCCGTTCAAAGGACCGCTCGAGCCAGACGCGCGAGCAGCTACGCTCTCTTAGTCGCTCTGATTCGGACGCGGGCTCTGCCAGCAGCTACCGTAAGACCGACCGTACAGTACCTACTTGGGTACGTCAGAACGCGCCATGCCGGTCGACGCCAAGGTGCAGGAGCGCTTCCAGTCGCCGTTCGCGCCGCTGGAGCTGTCGGCGGCGGCGGCGGCCGAGATCGAGCGGCTCGCGGCCGTGCTGGTCGCCTCGAGCGTGCGTGCGTACGAGCAGCACCTGTTCGAGGCGCACAGCGTCGTGGACGAGGCCCAGTGGAAGCTCATGTACCGCAAGGACGACGTGCGCTCGTACGCCGAGCGCCTCGGCGGTACACTCGCGTCGGCCTGGACAAGTAGCGGAGGCTTGAGCAGCAGCACCGACAGCAGCAGCGGCAGCAGCAACAGCAGCAACCACAACCACAACGCGTCGGACAAGCTGCCGGTGGTGCTCGTGACGGGCACGATCGCGGGCGGGTTGGACGACACCATCTACGGCTTTGTGTGCCCGACGATCGACGCCATGCGCATCAAGACGTCCTACGTGCACGACACGCTCGTGCGCGGCTGCGTGCTCGCCCCCATCGTTCGCCCGACGGCCGACCGCCCGTTCCGCTCGCTGAGCGTCAAGTGGATGGAGAAGGGCCAGCGTGCGCACACGCGCGCGGTCCTGAGCAACCGCGACTTTGTCTACATGGAGTCCACGGGCGTGGAGCTGCTCAAGGATGGCCAGCGCGTCGGCTTCCACCTCGTGCACTCGGTGCAGTTCCCCGAGACGCCGGCGCGCGAGGGCGCCATCCGCGGCAACATGTCCATGTGCGCCGTCTACCGGGAGAAGGGTCCGGGCGTGACCGAGGTCTTCCTTCAGGGCTTCCTCAACCCTGCCGGCGGCATCGTGCGCTCCATTATCACGCGGTCGGCCGCGCGAGCGCTCGTGTCGGTCGCCAAGAACGTGCACTGCGCCAACATGAAGAAGCTCCTGTGGGCTGTCCGTCACCAGCGACACCGAGTGCTCTCCTCCAAGGACGCCGCGTCCGACTCGTTGCTATCGATTGAGGCCAATACCATAGGTACCAGCGCCAGGGCCATACAAGAAGGAGAAGGAGAAGAAGAGGACGACGGAGACGATGGCAAGCACAAGAAGCGCGTGCCAATGTCCGTCAACGAGCCGTGTCCGTCCTGCGCCAAGCTCCCGTCGCGCTTGACGCGCCTTCGGGCGTTCGCCACAGGCTCGTCCGAGGCCAAGCGCAGGCGCTGCAAGCTGTGCCGACAAGCCGTGTGTTCCGGCTGCCGCGTGGACCGCAAGCTGTCCTTCTTGCTCGAAGACCGGCGGCTCGTGCAGCTCCCGTGCGCCTTTTGCGTGCCGTGCATGGAGCGCGTGCTGGCGATCCCGGCGGCGGCGGTCGCGCGCGACGAGATGGCGGTCGAGAGCGAGTTCCACCAGTGGCAGGACCAGTACACGACCTCGTCGGCCTCTCGGTCCTCTTCCGGCCCAGAGTACACGTTCGTGGACGAGCTGAATTGAATTGTATTCGAGAGCACTGTTGATTCGACCGCCGTGCTCTAGAGTCTACAGTCGTGGGGCAAAGAGAGAGAGAGCCACCGAGAATCTCTACGTCTCGGCTCTCTTGTCGCTCCATGGCGACCGACCGCTGCTTTGACTGTCGAATCAGTAGCTTGTGAAGCTCAGGTCGGCGCCGTCCGGGGCCGAACTGACAATGTGGTCGACCATCTTGGGCACCATGCGCTGGTTGAGCGTGTTCCAGGCCATGCCGAGCGACTCGTCGTAGCTGCCGGTCCAGCAGTGCTCGAAGCCCTTGCCGTCGTGCACGCCGTACTCGACTGAGCCGTTGTAGTACGGCTCGGCCGTCGACTCGAGAAAGTCCTCGAGGTAGTACACGGCGTCGTTCAGGTAGTAGCTGTCCGTCACGCCCACGTACACGTGCAGCTTGTTGACGAGCTTGGCGCCGAGCCCCTTGGCGTGCCACTCGCGCTGCAGCTTCTTGCGCACGTCAAAGTGCTCCTCCCAGTACGCGACCGTCTCGTGGTTGATCTCGCCCGTGAGCTTGTCCCAGATGGCCATCGGGTACCCGTCCGAGGCGTTCACAGGCGAGTACACGGCCTGCCACGCGTCCCACTGGCCCCCGGAGCGTCCGCGGGAGCCACGGACGAGCTCGTGGTGGTTCTCCTCGGCCATCGTTTCGCGGATGTGCCCCAGGTAGTCGCGGACCGAGCCGCGGTTCTTGACGGTCCAGTCGCCACGTACATAGTACGCGTTGGGGTCCTCGAGCAGGTTGACGATCTGGAACTGGCGAAAGTCGAACGAGTCGGGGCAGAAGGACCAGCAGCCGTTGTAGGCGTCCGGGTAGAAGACCTGGACGGCGAACGACTCCCAGCCGCCGGTCGAGCCGCCGTACATGGTGCGCGCCCAGCCGGCGCCGACGCCGCGGAACTTTTGCTCGAGGAAGGGCAGCAACTCGTACGTGATGGCGTCTCCGTACGGCCCAATGTTGGCGCTGTTGACCGCGTACGAGTCGTCGTAGTACGGGTTGGCGTGCTGGATCTGCACGATGATGCCGCGCTTGCCGGTGAAGGCGGCGTCCGGGTCGCTCGACGTCCAGTTGCGGAACAAGTAGTAGCCGTACCACTCGGCGTCGCTTGCCGACGTGGGCGACGGCGGCGACGGGTAGAAGCTGTGCTCAAAGTGCCGGCTGTAGTGCGAGTGGTAGACGAACAGCGGGTACGACACGTTGACCCTCTCGGGCTCGAAGAACTGGTGCGGCAGCAGCACCCACGCCTTGAGCAGCACGTCCGTTCCCCAGAAGGTCGACAGCGACGGGCTGCGGAACTCGACGTGCTTGAGCAGCTCGTGCGGCTCTCTGACCGGCGGCAGCTTGGGCACGACCTGGTCGACCTCGAGGTCGACCGAGAACTCTGGCGAGCCGTCAAAGCGCACGCGCTGCGCGCGGCTGAAGAGCGTGCCGGGCGCGTCGAGCACGCCCAGGTCGCTCTCGAACGTCTCCATGCTCGGCAGCCACGGCCGGAAGCCGTCCGAGCGGTTGTACTGCACGTACGGGTGCAGCACGGCCTGCACCCAGTAGTCGCCGGCCGGCACGTCCGCCAGGCTCTGGACCGGGTAGCCCACCGCGTGCGACGCGTTCACGGAGCGCGACTGGCGGCCGGGGACCAAGCCGAACACGTCGACCGCGAAGGCTTGCTGCGAGTCGCGCGAGTCGCTGATGAGCAGCCGCGGCTGGTCCTCGCCCTCGGGCTCCTGCACTGCGTGCGGCTTGGCCAGACACACGAGCAGCCGGCCGGTCACGGGCGTGGAGCGAGCGGCGGGCGACACGCGCACGCGGAAGCTGGCGCCGCGCAGGTCGCTCGAGGCTGGCGGGAGCACGAGGCGGCCCGCGCCGGTCGACGCAAAGTACGCGAGCATGAGTCCCAGCCAGAGCGCGCACGCCAGGAGCCCCCAGGAGCACTTGGCGCGCGCGAATTGGGCGACGCGCGAGGCCGCTGAGGAGGGCGCTGGCGCTGGCGACGGCACGTCGGCGCCGAAGAGTGCCGTGCGCTCTCCGCGGGTGCTGCCGGCCATGGGAGCGATCCCTGAGGGAGCTACAGTAGCCTTGTGGCGGCGTGGGGAATGCGCGAATGACACAGGCAGTGACTTGACTGATGGAGCGCAGGAACCGGTACTGTAGTGCAGCCATGTTGGGGACGGGCAGTATAGTGGAAGTAAGTGATTCCGGCGGTTGTTTTTTTGTGTGTGCCTTGTCCAACGGAGCTGTTGACCACCGCATGCATTCTCTGTGTTCTCACAATATTACTATCACTTGTTTAAGCGTATATACAAATTACCAGAGGCTATGCTTGCACAATAATGTATAAAAAACATAAAATGATAAGATCATAATGAACATGAATGGATTTATAAAGGTAGTCTACCTGTTACGATCTTTTCGTGGACGTGTGGCGGGGACGGGAGGGCGAATCGGAATCGGAAGCGCACGCGGCCGGCCGTCCGTATGCGCCTGCAAGCACTTCATACCGCCCTACCCTGTACTCGCAAGCTCGCATGTGCAGGCAAAGTGTATTACGGTTTAGTCAGAGCCAGAGTATGTACGGACGCCGCTTCTCTTTGGGCGGCGCAATGCTCAGCAAAAGACCGAAGCGCAGGACTCAGTACTCAATGTCCATATCGACCGCTGCGGACGAGTCCGTGCCGTTGACGCCGCAGTCGCACTCGGCGACGAGGCGCACGGCCTCCAGACCCGCGAGGCCGAGCTTGTAGGGCGTGCAGAGGCCCGTAGGGCGGTTGTAGCAGTTGCGGGCTCGCTGGAACTCCCAGAAGCTCTCGAGCAGACACAAGTCGTCGCACTTGGCCGCCTTCTCGGCTTCGTCCGCGTCCCACGGCGTCTCCTTCATGTGCGCAATGCGCTCGAACATCTTGGCGCGCGCCTCGATCTTGCGGTGGCGCGCCGACCGATCGTGCGCGCCAGTCGACCGCTCCTGGTGCACGTGGACGTGCGCGGTCCCGTCAGGCGCCGCGGCTGACAGCGAGGCGGACGCGAGCAGCGCCAGCGCGGAGAAGAGGACAGCCGAGAGCTTCATGGCGTGAGGAGAAGGCAGGGAATGCGGCGAGCTGAGGAGCGGATGCCAATCTCTTTCTTGGAGCCCCTGAGATTTGGGAATGACTTCTCTTTGTGGCAAATCTGTTGTTTTATATTTCAATATAATTTGAATACTTACTTGAATTAAATATTAGTGCAGATTTTGTAGGAGTGCAATTATTAGTGTTTTTCGTTTACTATATCGTATTTTTAACCTACTATATTATAATTGATGCATTTGTCTATTATAGTTGGATTGCAGCAACATCAATTAAGGCTTTATCAGTTAATTGATAATATTCAATTAATTGATTACTCCTGAATCACAGTATTTATTATAGGCAGGGGTGTCATCTGTTGTCCTGGACTTTACCGTTATGGCAATTGGCAACAGCATCTTGCGAGATGAGCTGGTGAACGCGCAACGTCTGATACAGTACGAACAGTGCTCGCCGAGCACCTGCCCGTGTTGTAGGTCGGTCCAACGCACAGCGAAGCATGAATGGCGGCCTGTCAAAGACTACGCATACGAGCATCGTTGGAGCGCTCAAGTTCATGAATTGAAAAGCTTAAGTGCTAAACAGGAAGGATCGTCTGATGAAAGGTGCGTCACTGATACAAACCATCTGCCTGACCCTGAAGAGGCGCGCCGGGTCGTCTGCGACGCTTCGCTGGCTACGTACGTGTACTGGATGGTCATCATTGGGCGCGCGACCAATCTCGACACGGCTGGGCGAGATCAGACGGAGGTACTCATTTAAATCATTAGCATGTCGGTATGGCAATACTTACAAAAAAGTGTAATGTACTGATCCAAATGAGTTTTGGGAGCTGCTGGCAACTGACGCCACTCAATTCCACGAGCGGTCCAGCTTGGCCTGGACGTCGAGGGCGAGCATGCAACGTGGCATCTCCGCAGCGAATAGAGCACGAATCAAGACGGTCTGGTCTATCCGTGGCGGTCGTGGCGCTTGTTCAACGAGTTGTTGACCGTACAGTAAATCCATGGAGAGGTCCTCTCCACAGAGGAGGCGGCGAGAGATGGGAAGCTCGCCGCTTGCAACCTGCCAGTAGGTGGCAGGTGGTCACTTGTCACTGACTGCTTGTATCCCCTCGTCATCGCTTCAAGCCTGTCAGAGACCTCTCTGTCACGTTGAGACACATAGAGAGACCGCGAGCGGGCGGACTGACTGACTGATCGGTCGACTGCGGGGCTCAGAGCTCAACTCGCCGCCTCAGCTCACCACGACCGCGCTTCGCTCGCTATCGCGCACATCCACACGGTGTCAATAGCTCCTTCCACCACGCTCAGCTCCGCATGGCCAAGTTCCTGAACCCGTTCCCGGCGCTCGACTTGCGTCTCCAGGACGAGCACGAGCTCGAGGAGCTCGCCGTGACTCTTGTCAATGAGTGCATCTCGCTGTACTCGCAGCACATGGAGGAGACCAAGGGCCACGGCATGCTGGACCCGACGCGCTGGCGACACGTCAAGTCCCGCGACGACGTGCACGTGTACCAGGAGCGCCCGGCGTTCGCCCGCGCGTCGTCGCCCACTAGCGGCGGCAGCGACTCGGGCTTGCCGACGCTGCTGGCCGTCGGCTCCATCGTGGGCGCCCTGGACGACGTCATGTACGGCGTGGTCAACCACTCGCTCGACATGATGCGCATCAAGACGTCGTACGTCGAGGACCACCTGGTCAACGCCGCGGTGCTGGCCACCCTGGTCGAGCCGGCCGTGGGCGACCCGTTCCGGTCGCTCGCCGTCAAGTGGGCGGTCAAGGGCCGCGGCGCCCTCGTGCGCTCGCTCGTCAAGAACCGCGACTTTGTCTACCTCGAGTCGACGGGCGTCGCGGCGCTCGGCGCGGGCGAGCGCATCGGCTACCAGCTGCTGCACTCGGTCGAGTTCCTTGCGATCGGAGACGCGCCCGGCGGCGAGACGGTGCGCGGCAACATGTCCATGTGCTGCGTGTACCGCCAGGCGGCGCCCAACGTCGTGCAGCTCTTCATGCGCGGCTTCCTGGACCCGGCGGGCGGCGTCATGCGCGCCGTGGTCGTCAAGTCGGCCGCCGAGGTCATGGTCTCCGTCTGGAAGAACGTATACTGCGCGCAGCTCAAGAAGCTCGCGTGGGCCATCCGCCGGCGGGGCCAGCGCCGACACACGAGCCATGCGGACCGCCATGTGGACCGCCACGCGCACGGCGGGCGGCCAGTGCTGGGCGCGGCGGCGGCCGCCAGCCGAGACGCGTGCAGTGTTTGCGGCAAGAAGTCGCTGCTCGGCACGTCGCGCAGCGCGAGCTGCCGGCTGTGCCTGGAGCCCATCTGCCGCGCCTGCCGCATCCGCAAGTCGCTGAGCTTCTTCGGACCCGACCGCGAGCTGCTCCGGCAGCGCGTCGCCTTCTGCACGCGCTGCTTCTCGCGTGTCGTCAACACGAGCGCCGAGACGGTCGCGAGCGACGAGATACTGGCCAAGGACTCGTTCCGGGGCGGCGGAGGCTCGGGCGGCACGCACTCGGGGACGTCCAGCTCGTCCCCGACGTCCTCCATGGCGTCCAACTCGACCTTCAGCTCCTCCCACGGACGCTACGGCTACTAGAAAACAGCGTAGCGGCGCCGCCTGCTGGGCTCTCCATGTACTCGTGCGTATTGGATTTGACAGATGCGTGGCGCTCGGTTGACGTGTCGTTCGAGTTCAGTTCAAAAGCGGCATTCGCCGTTCCTTGTCTGTGGATGTCGCCCTATCCTATGTTCGCGCAGTGTATCTATCTCTGCCACTACCCCCATCGCGTGCTCTGCTTGGCATTCATATCGTTCCTGCTGACTTGTCTACAATTGGTGGCCCTACTACTAACTACTTCTACTACTTGAGCACTGCCCTCCGCCCTCCGCTCAGTTGAGGTCGTCGACCAGCGTGAGCTCCCCGCCCGACGAGAAGCTCGCGTACACGTCGCTCCAGTTGAACACGTCGGCGTGCACCACCTCGTCCCTCGCCACGACCGTCGTCTTGACGGCCAGCGCGTCCTGCACGCACGGCGGGCAGAAGGACACGGCCTGACGCACGAGCCGCCGGTCCGCGAGCATAAAGTGCAGCGTGTGCTTGACGCGGCAGGCCGCGCACACGTGCGCGAAGCAGATCTTGCACGTGCGCCGGCGCCTGTGCTTGGCCGAGCCGCCGGCCAGCAGCACCGTCGGGAGCTTGCTGCGGTGCTCTGGCCGCCCGCA
Organism: Phytopythium mirpurense; assembly: GCA_023338055.1. Classification (NCBI taxonomy): domain Eukaryota; phylum Oomycota; class Peronosporomycetes; order Pythiales; family Pythiaceae; genus Phytopythium; species Phytopythium mirpurense. The sequence goes on along the minus strand of JAADXZ010000561.1, from coordinate 3,515 downwards.
GGCGCAGCAGACCGCGCTGTCGGAGGGGGCTTTCCCGTCCCCAGAGACGGCCGAGCCGCTGCCCCGGCTGCTGCTGCCGTCGCCGCTGCTGCTGGCGCTCCCGCGGCCCGCCACGCCGCTGGAGAGCTCGTTTGCGCCGTCGTCCTCGAGGCTGGCGGCCGCTGCGCGGTGCTGCCGGATGCTCCACGCGAGCTTCTTCATGTGGGCGCAGTGCGCGTTGTTGGCGACCGAGAGCAGCGCCTGGGCGGCGGAGCGCAGCACGAGCGAACGCATGAGCCCGCCGGCCGGGTTGAGGAAGCCCTTGATGAACACCTCGGTCGTCGCGGCGTCCTTCTGCCGGTAGACGGCGCACATGGACATGTTGCCGCGCGTGTAGGCGTCGAGCGCCGGCGTCTCGGGGAAGTGCACCGAGTGCACGAGCTGGTAGCCGACGCGCTCGCCGTTGCGCAGCACGTCGACGCCCGTGGACTCCATGTAGACAAAGTCGCGGTTCTTGACCACGGCGCGCACGGCCGCGCGCTGGCCCTTCTCCATCCACTTGACCGTGAGCGCGCGGAAGGGCTCCTCGGGCGTCGGGGGCACGATCGAGGCCAGTACGTGCGCGCCCACGAGGTGGTCGTCCACGTATGCCGTCTTGATGCGCATCATGTCGAGCGTCGGGCACACGTAGCCGTAGACGATGTCGTCCAGCTCGCCGTCGATCGTGCCCGTCACGAGGATCACGGGCAGGTCGGCCGCGGGCGTGTCGCTGTGCACCGCAAAGTCCGAGCCTGCCGCCGTGGACGACTGCGCCGAGCGCCGCTCGCCGTACGCGCGGCAGCGGCCCAGCTCGCTCACGGGCTTCCAGCGGCGCTCGTCCACGCGGCCGCCCTCCTCGCTCCGGAAGCGCTCGTACAGCGCAATGTGGCGCTGCACAAACATGTCGGCCAGCCGCGTGAGCTCCTGCGCCGCCGTGCCGTTGATGTCGAGCGTCGGGAACGGGTTGGCGAACCGCTTGGTCATTGTTCACACGCGCACCGGCTTCTCTCTCTCTCTATGGAGGAAGGTAGGGCAGGCTCTCGGTCTCGGTGGGGTGCGTTGCGTTGCGTCAATCGGACTGCTGATAGGATAGACTGTCGGTAGAGATCGGTAGAGGAAGAGGACGCGCAAGTCGAAGCTGTAAACGACGGCGCGGAATTCCAAAGTGGGGCGGCGAGACGGCGGCCCGCGCGCCAAGGGGTCTCGCTTGTGCTGTCTACAGTATACTGTAACCGGTGACGTACGTATGGCGGAGCGGAGACTGACGGTGGGCACGCCACCGTGGCGGCCGCGGGCTGGCGGACTCAGCAATGCGCAGTCAGTCAGCATGCAGAGTACGGGGCCAGCCTTCAGTCCGAGAGGCTGGCCGCTCTCTGCCCCACGTCACGCATCACGAGCCGGTGTCGGCCATCAGGTCCAGTTGAGCTTTTGCTCCATAGAGAGGACGACGAGCTTCTCGCCTTTCGTTTACACTGAATATACTATACTATACGGTATCCGGTACGTACACTAGAATTTTGGTTAAACGCAACCATGTTTAATTGTGACCTGCGATAGAGAATAACAAGTATATAGTAATGCATCCATTTTGGCATAATTAGTTGTTGTGGACTAAAGTTGAAACTGCAATAATGAATACAAAACTACGTTACACCCTATGTTGCCTACGTAATCAACGGAATAATGACATTATCGATACTTTTGAACCCACTTTTATCATCTCATCTCCTTGTAAACTTTCGTCAAGTGCACTCGGTGTACAGAAGGAGTTGCCGAAAGGTGGCAACTTGCAACAGCTCTTGCGGGAATGCACCCAGATTCACTTGAAGAGCGTCAGTGTAAGGCGCGGCGCCAATCCGCATGCCTCGTGCTGAGTGATCGCTTGCATGATGCATGAGCGGCGCCATTCTCCAGAGCTGGATTCTCTTTGGCTGGAGTTTCCAGACCCCTACATTGACCCTTTCGCTCGATCAGATTGGCGCAAAATACTGTTTTGCGAGCGGGAGGATTTGGAAATTTCGAATGTCTCTAGTTCAAATTCAAACAGAAAGAGGGCATCAATCATTCCAATAATGGACGCACGCCAGGCGTCATTTCAATGCCGCTTCGCTTCAACTGACACCTTGACAGTCAACGGCGGATGACGCTCTTGCTCGCGCTCATCCAAGTGATCCAACGCATGCGCTCTTTTGTCAAGACTCTTGAACGTTCCGAGACCATCCCCATCCCAATGGGGTGGGTGTTGCCAACCTTCACCAGTCAGTGACAATGTACTGACTGGCAGTCAGTATACTTTAACACTGTCGGCGTTTCGCCTGGTGTAAGGCCCACCCAAGCTTGGAATGGAAAGTCCATGAGCGGCGGCGGCATGCACATTCGACACGCAAGAGTATCCAACGATCAAACCTGTGCGTGACACAATGGTGGACACTCCCATCCGATACTGTCGGTGGGTGGCGTCCAGCGGCAGAATTTGGAACGGGTTACACGGTACCCTGTGGGGTACGCGGCCGGTAACGCACTTTTGTACCCCGGCCTGCTCGTACTTAACCGCAAGGCTACAGTACCCCCAGGTGCGACTGGCGCCGAAGGCAGCTGACGTACCGTGGGTACTGTCAGACTGTATAAATTTTTGACTTTATACGTTTCTTGGATTTGATCCTGTTCAATCTAAATAGGTTAGTTCGGAACCACTCATTTCGAATTGCTCTTTTGAACCACAGAGAAATAAAGTCAGTCTCTATTTTTCATTAAGATACACAAGTCTAAGTGTATTGCACGCTTTCTCGTGCTTTGTGCTGTGTGACCCCGTCACAGAATTTTATACCGTAATACTCATGTCAAAGACGGGGTTGAAATACAACGGTACGCACAAACCCTGCCAAATTCGATTGACTCGCTTTTGACATGAGCGTTCGTTGCTTCAATCGCAATGTGGCACACACTATATTTCTGACCGACTACCCGTGAGGTGTGACGGAGCACACAGCACTTTACGCGAGGAAGCGTGCACACCGTTCACGGTGTCTAGGAATAGTAACTGTAAAATATACTGGGCCTCACTATGGGCTCGAATATACTGTACTAACTGCGTTACTCCTTGCAAAAGAGAGACTGTGTATTTACGAAATGTTATTCATGAACGAGCCCGAAATGGGTGGCTCTCGGACACTGTCCATGGCTAACCATACAAACTACTAGTCAAAGAGTGACAGTACCTCACGGTACTCGACACGGCTCGTGTGAGCCACTCAACCTCACAGCGTACCTAGCTGGAGGGCGGCTGCCCTAAGTCCGCACAAGACTAAGTGCGCAGCACTGAAGGGTACCCCTTTGTACCCCGTGTAACCCCGTTACATGAGGTCTTAGATGAAACGCTGCATGCACCTGCGCTCGTACCTCTGCCAGCAAGCCGCACCAACAACCGTGGCCGTGGCTTCTCGACGCAGCAGCTGCCGTTTGTCAACATGATCTAGCTGGCGCTTCTAAACTCACTT
>JAADXZ010000560.1:0-18104 GCA_023338055.1 Phytopythium mirpurense | reverse complement strand
GAGAGAGAGAGAGAGGGGTCGAGCATCAAAACAGTAGAGAGAGGGAGGGAGGGAGGGATGAAAAACGTACCAGCATGTGGATGTACTCGACCTTCTTGGCGCTCGAGAGCGTCTTCATGTACTCTCCGATGCGGCGCGAGCCCGAAAAGGTCGAGAGCACCTCGCAGAGCTCGTAGGGCGCGAACTTGCGCCGGAACTCCTGCGCCGGCAGCGCCTGCACGCCCAGCTCGGCGCCCGCGTGCACCTGGTAGATGTTGTGCAGCGTGACGGCGTCGATGACGCGGCCGACGCCCCAGTAGACGAGGTGCGCGGCCAGGCGGAACATGTGGTGGATGGGGATGCACGTCTCGAGCGCCAGGTCCTGGAAGCTCTTGAGCGGGTTGACGGCCTCGATGAGCACGCGCAGCTGGCGCGAGTGGTCGGGCGGCAGCGCCTCGAGGATGGCCGCCTCGTCCTGCAGCAGCAGCAGCGTGTGGTACGGCCGCATGTGCTGCATCTGCACGTCCACGGCGTCCGCCAGCGTCAGCGACAGCTTGACCCACCGGTTGAGCACCACCTGCACCACGCCGGCCTCCGACAGCCCGTGGAACACGCGCTTGAGGTCGTTGGCCAGCTGGCTCGAGCCCAGCGACAGCGCGATGAACGTCTGCTGGTCCACCTCGACGGCCGCGTCGCTCGCGCCTTGGTGGTGGTGGTGGTGGTGGTGATGGAGGGCTCCTCCGCCGCCCGCGCCGCCTCCCGCCCCTCCCGCCCCACCGCCAGCGCCCGCCCCACCAATTAGCATCCCCCCGCTGGCCCCGCCTGCCCCACTGACCGCCCCGCCGCCGCCGCGCCGGTGCTGCGCCAGCTCGTCCCGCAGGTGCAGCAGCTCGCGCACCTCGGACGACACGAAGCCCGCGCGCAGCTCCTCGTGCAGCAGCCCGTGCGCCAGCTGCGCCGCCGCCGCGTGGAAGCCACGCACCTCGCGGCGGCTCTCGTCCGCGCGCGCGCCGCCCGCCGGCCGCTTCTCGAGCGCGAAGATGACGTTGAACATGGTCGTCTCGGTCGGCCGGCGGCTCTGCGGCGGCCCCGAAGAGGGCCCGGGGGAGGGCCCGGAGGAGGACGCGCCTAGGGACGCGCCAGAGGCGCTAGGGGCCGGCGCGGGGCTCGGGCGCGCCGTTACGAGCACCGGGTGGCTCACGAAGCGCAGGTCGTCCACCGACAGCTCGAAGCTCTGGTTGCACAGCGCGCTCTTGGGCCGGAAGAGCTTGGCCAGCAGGGACGGAGACAGCCGGTGGAAGCTTGACGCGCCCTCCGCTGGCGGCGCCGGGTACCGGAACGCCAGGTTGCAGCCCTTGCTGATGTCGTCCACCACGAGCGCCACGCCGAGCAGCCCCCTCCCGCCCATGGTGATGATGCCGCTATTGGGTACTGTACTAAGAGTAGATTAGGGAGCTCCCGAAGGAATGCAGCGAAACTTCAATTGTGGTAAGTTTCAGCGTCCATCCATACACATATGCAGATTACAGGAATGCATGTCACCACAAAGAGTGTATGTCAGGGTAAACTACCGCGCGGGAGCAGCTCGAGCTGCACGCACGCGCCGTCGACCTGCGGGACGACGCCCTGGTCGCGCTGGCAGTGGCGCAGGCTGAGCGCGCACAGCAGCTGCACGGCCAGCCGCGCGTCGCCCACAGACGACCCACGCGACGCGTCGCCGTCGCTGCGCAGCACCACGCGCTGTCCGGCCGAGAGGTGGCGGCGGATGGCGGCCAGCAGCTCGTCTCGGTGGCCGGCGTCGGAGGAGATCCGCGCCGCGGAGAGGCCGTCGAGACGCGCGCCCTGCTCCTCTTCTGTCGCGTAAATGGCGGGCAGTCGCTCGTCTTGGTCGGCGGAGGGCGCGCTCGGGCCGCGGCCGTGGGTAGGGGCGAGAACTCCTGCCGCCGCGGTACGGCCTCTGGACGCCTGGACCGCCGCCTTGGCCACGGCCGCGCGCTTGTAGACGGCCAGGTTCTCGCGCGAGCCTCGGACTGCGCCGGCCATCTTATGGGCGCTCGCGTGCTCGACGCGCCGCGCTCGGGCTCGGTACGCGTGGCGCACGTGCCAGACGGTCAGCGGGAGCGGCTCGGCCTGCTGCTCGGGAGGCTCCGCGCCGCACGTGCTGTCGGTCGATCGGCACGTCGCCATGGCGCCAACCGTGTGCTGTGCGCCAGGGAACGGGCGAGTCTCCGTCTCTTGGGCCGGGCTAGAGCCATCGACCGGCCGCTGTAGCGCCGGGTTGAGCTCCGTGCTGGCGCCCGCCGACGCGTTCCACCCTCGCACGCAGTGCTTCTTCTCTGCCCGAGGCAAGTGCAAAAGCTGCTGCTCCCTCATGGCCCCACGTTCTGCTCGCCCCCTCCGCTTTGCTGCTGTCAGAGCGAGGGCGGGCGGCAATGGCTGCGCTATTCTGGGCGGCGCCTTCTTGGCCACAGTCACCTGAGGCCAAGCGGCGGCAGGCCATTGGCGCCTGAGGCCAAGCGGCACGGTATGCACTTGTTGCACTTGCAAAGATCGACGACGATGCGTCGGTCGGCGGCTGCGCCACGCGGCGGCAAGAGCCAAGCTTCGTCGGCTCGTCCGACGGCTAGAGCGGCAGGGCGTGCCCCCGCGCGTCTCTCGGGCGCTTGCACAGCCAAGAAGCCACTGCGAAAGCGTCGAGAGGCCGCCGCCCTACCGAATCATCGCGACGACAAACCGCCCGTGAGCTTGGGTGACAAGGAGAACGACGCTGGGAACGCAGACGAGTACTACGCCACGGCCGAGTGCCGCCGGCTGCGAGAGCTGCTCGAGAGGGCGCTCGTCGACCGCGAGCGCCAAGAAGACGAGATCGTGGCCCTCCGAGCGCTCGCCAAGTCGCTGAAGGAGGAAGTGGAGGCGATCCAGCGCCAGCACGTTGATAGCGAAGCGTCGCGGTGGCTTCGCCCGGGCGGAGAACCACTGTCGGCCTCAGCCATCGCGCTAGGGCGCGGCCGGCCGCACGAGTTCTTCAAGCTCGACATCCAAGTGGAGGAGCTGCGCGCGGAGAACGCTGCGCTTCGGGAGAAACTCGACGGCGCGACGCACAAGTACGCGCGCATCCGAGCGTTCGTCGACCAGGAGCTGCGCGAGCATCGGCTGGTCGCTGTCAAGGCCACCGCCGAGCTTCAGTCGACAGCCAGCCAGTTAGCAGAGGAGCAGGCGCAGTGCGACCGCCTGAGAGCGCAGGTGGCTCGCTACCAGGCCCGAGGCGATGAGCCTGTGCGCTTCGCTGGAACCGTGGGCGCTCCGAACGACAGCAAGCGACGCCTCGCGCGGGCGAAAGAGGAGCTGCTGCTCCAGTGTCTGTCCGAGGAGCGCAACGACGGCCGTTGGCAGCCCGTTGGAGGCTCTGGACCAGGGCGATCGGTCACTGAGCCGATAGTCTCAACGCCGCAGAATGAAGAGGACTCTGCGCGCGTGAGCCACGCTTCGTGCCAGTCGCCTACCGGATTGGGGGACAGTGCAGATGCAGCGCAACCACGTGAAGATAACGGGCATGGACTGCTTGGAGACGACGTAGCGGCCCTGGAGACCCAGTTGCGCGGCTTGCACGCGTCACTGGAGCTCACACGGTCCATGATGGACGGTGGTGGAGGCTCTGATGTCGATGGCGGCAACCCAACTCCACGGTCAGTTCAGAGCTCGTCGGGTAGCTCAAGACACTGATCGCGAAACGAGTGAACGATCCGGACGAAAGCCACGATTCGGGCATCAACGATCGCCAAGACGATCGACCGTCAAGGATATACTGTATCCGCATTTCCAAAAAGTGGCTGCTGCGACTTGCCGAGAGAATGCCATCGCCGGAGAAGTGACGCCTGAACCGAATGGCCAACGCTGTCATCGACTTGTTGCACTACCCGTCGCCCAGCACCGCACTCTCCCACCACAGAGCACTCCGACCGCACTCGCACTGCCGGTGACAGGCTGAAGGATGTGTCCCTGCCGACTCGCTTGTCTCCAGGGTACAAGCGACCCAGGTCGTAGACTCCACCGGGGTAGCACGAAGCAAAGAATGGGGTTCCGTCCCGACGCTCCCGAGTGCTGGACAACATGTGGCGAGATGCGGTGCGGTATATGCGGACGCTGCACTGCCGTGTCATTCACCACTGTGAGTCGCAGTGCTCGGCATGGACCAGTGAGCCGATGCTAACGTGCTCACGACTGTCGATCATGGGGATGTCGGCGTTGGTGTTGCGAGTGGCGACGGGCGACGCACTGGGCTTGCACTAGGTGAGGGCGTATCGCCCTCACGACCGCCGCAAAGAGTGACACTGCCACAAGGAGCGATGACGCGGGCGAAAGCCGAAGCACATGCCCGCGCCGCTGAGTCGAGCGGAAACCGTTGGGCTCGTGCTTTCGTCCAAGCGCGTGGACGCCATTCGAGTCTGTCGACACTATCTCCTTGGTCGCTTCCGTTGCTTCCGTCGTGGTCTTCAATCCAAGTGAGTGCGCGTAGGACTCCAGCGAAGCCATGCCTAGAGTATTGGCGGTCGTGAGCCGCCTGGCGTCGTGGTCTTGGAGCTTGGAGATGAGCCTGCAGCCAATCGCAAGCGTAGACGCTCTCGACCTCCAGTCCGCGATCCCGGCCCTCAAGTCGATCAAGCATCTCGTACGCGAGTGCGTTTCGAACGGAGTCGTCTTGGTGGCGCTGGCTGTCCGGCGGGCGGTTGGCGTGCGCCGCAGCTTGCTTTGCCATGCCGGCGTCGCCGAGTGCTCGCTCGATCTTCTGCGTGGCGTCCTATAGCTCCCACTGTTTCCCAAGCCCGTGACGCGAGCGCACTGGGCGTGAATGATGCGTCGGGCAGCTGCGCGGTCTTCGGAGGCCATATGCGGATGCTCGTTGCTGGCCGCCAAGACGGCACATCGCGACTTCAAGTGCGTCCTCCTCATTACGAAGGGCTGCTTCTAGACGCGTGAATGCGGCAATCACGACCTTGTTCACTCGCAGTGTTCATGGCTCGACCGACGCGCTTTAGATCCTGCTCAGGTGCGGGACTCCGAGGCCGCAGACTGCCGAGAAGCAGCCTGCGCCGTCGGTGGCGGTGTGGTCGACACCTCCAAAGTCTCCGATTGCTCTGGTTCGTCGAAGAAGGCGCACGCTAGAGCGATGGGCGCGGCAGTGGCACTCGCGACGCCGCCGGACTGGCGGTGGCCCTGGATGCGGCGCGCGTGTCGGTGCCTGCAGAAGCGCTCGGCCGGCAGCGCGGACGGCAGAGGCCGACGCAGTCGTGCGGCTGTACAGAATAGATAGGATTTGGACTCGAGTGTGACGCAGAGGCCCGTGGTGGCGCTGGCGGCTGGCGCTGGAGGCTGGGCATGGTATGGGCGGGAAGGCAAATCCGGAATGAGCTACGTAGTGCGTGGGGCTTGGCGGCGCAGGTCGGGTTCTGTCCATGGCCAGTGCGAGTCGAGGTGGGTTAACTGCCGATTGGTGGCCGTTGGACACCGCGAGGAGGTGACAGGGGAGGACTTTGAGCCCGTGCGTCCCTTACGTAGCCTCTGTCCCTGGGGCGCGTAGACGCCGGAGCTCCGGGAACGCCGTGCACGAGGGCGGCATGTACGTTAGCAGTGGAGGCTACGAGCAAGTGCGTGCATGCTGCTGGTGTTGAAGCACTCGAAAAGGAGAGGCTGCTCCGACTCGGAGCAAGCAGAACCTCAGACGTACACTCGAAGTTGAAGGATCATCACTCTGGGAAGGAACCGCTGACGGCACTTTAGTATTGAAAAGCCTGGAACGAGTTGATGCGGATGTTACTGCACTCTCGGTATAGTAGGTATCCCTCTAGAAAGCCAGCCCCTCTCTTCTCTACTATCAGCGCAGAAGCAAGCAAGACACGAGGAACTGACAGCATTGACGAGTGCTCAAGCGATCTCCAGCTCCGTTCGCCGCCGCACTTGGCGAGAAGCCGTACGTGCGACTCAAAGTGCCGCCTCGGACGACCGCTATCATCAACGACTCCATTTCGTCTTTGGCGCCGCTGACGGCAAGAAGGCGGGCGATATTCCTGTGGTTGCCAGAACAGGTCCTCACGCCCCGGTGATCGAGTCCTCTGGTGCTGGCCTCGGCTCCGTGGTCGGCTCTACTGTGGTCGACAAACGAGGTCCAACTTGCCAGACTCGGTCGCGCTCGTCGGCTCAGTCTAGACTCCCGCACTCGTCCTACGACTCCCCTCTGGCGTTGACACCCGCGCCTCCTTTGGCGAGGGACTGCACGGAGTCGAGGTTGCCGCTTGCGGCTGCTCTCGTCAGCATGCAAGTTACGTGTAACCTGTTCCCCGACCGGCTTGAAGTGGTTACAATAATTGGTTTCGGTCCAGCCTCTCCGCGATCTTCTTCCGCCATGGGGAACGCGGTGGTGCGCGTGAACGGCGCGGCGTTCGCGGTGGAGCGCGCGCTGGGCGAGGGCGGCTTCTCGTGCGTGATGCAGGTGCGACGCGGCGGCGCTCGCCTCGCGCTCAAGTGGGCGCGCGGGCTCTCGGGGCGCGAGGCGCTGGCGCGCGCGCGGCTCGAAGTGCGAGTGCACCAGCAGCTGCGGCACGCGCACTGCCTGCGGTTGGAGGACGCCGAGGTGCGCGTGGACGCGGCCGGCCCCGGGGGAGAGGGCGCGGAGACGTGGGAAGCGCTGCTGCTCTTTCCGCTGCTGCGCCGGGGCTCGCTCCAGGCGCACCTGGAGCAAGCGGCGGCCGCAGGTGCGTGATCAGGCGACGAATCCTGAATTCTAAACCATTCCAGCGCACGGCACTGACTGCGCGCCGGCAGGACGCGCCGCCTTCTCGGAGCGCGAGTGCCTGCGCTTCTTCTCGCTGCTGCTGGACGCCGTGCACGCGCTGCACGCGCTGGGCTTCGCGCACCGCGACCTCAAGCCGGGCAACGTGCTGCTCTCGGACGCGGACCCGGCCGAGCCCGTGCTCTCGGACTTTGGCTCGGTCGCGCCGCTCGTGCGCGACGTCCGCTCCTTCCAGGACGCGCGGGGCGAGTGCGAGGCCGCCGCGCGCTTGAGCTCGGCCGCGTACCGCGCGCCGGAGCTGTGGGAGGCCGGCGCGGTGGCGCTCAGTGGTCGCGGCACCATCGACGGCCGCGCCGACGTCTGGTCGCTCGGCTGCGTGCTCTTCGCCATGGCGTTCGGGCCCTTGTCGCCGTTCGAGGATCCCCGCGAGGGCGTGCAGCCGCTCGCCATCCTCAGCGGGAGCGTCGACCTGGAGGCGAAGGCGAGCACGCGCGGCTTCTCACCCATGTTCGTCGCGTTGGTGCGGTGGATCCTCACGCCCGACGCCGCCGAGCGGCCGACGCTGGACGGCGTGCGCCAGTGCGTGCGCCAGCTGCAGGCCATCCCGCCGGCGCCGCTCCGCAGACTGAGCAGCGCCGTGCCGCCCATGCAGCTGGTGCGGCGGCTGTCGACGCAGGGGAGCTGGGCCGACTTTGCGGCGTTCGAGCCCGCGACGGAGGCCAGCACGCAGGCGCTCGATGGGGACAGCTCCTCGCTGGCGGCGGCGGATGGCGACGACCTACCGCGGCGCCGAGCGCTGTCGCGGACGGGCAGACAGATGCTCATGCACGCGCTCAGCGACCAGTCTATTGCGTGAAGTGAGAAACAATACCACCAGGCATCCGTCTTCACAGGCCGCCAAGGCACCGGAAGTGCAGCATCCGCAGCGGCGTGTCGGCAGTCACGTCTGGGTAGAACTCCCGCAAGACGGACAGCACCTCGCCGACCGACTGGAAGCCAGACTTGGCCAGCGTCGACGCGTCCGATGCGCCGAGAGAGATCGTCTCCACTCGGTCTACGCGAAGCAGCGCAAAGCGGTGGCGGCCTTGGGCGGCGTCCGCGTCTGTCGCTGCTTCCTGGCCGCTGCTCGTGGCGGCGACGACGGACGACGGAAAGATGCGCGCCAGGTCCGAGTTGGCGTCGTCCGCCACGTCCGACTCGAGCCGCATGGTCACGAGCTTGGCGCCGGAGAGGACGCTCCCGACCAGCGCGGCGCTGAAGTCGAGTCGAGGCAGGCCCCGGGCGCCCCAGTCCACGCCCGCCAGCGTGCTGGCCGATCCCTCGCCGGCCGTCAGCACCGCGTGGAAGCGCAGCAGGTCCCGCACGAACCGTGCATTCATGTCGATCCACGGGCGCACGACTCTGTCGGCACCAAGGTCAGTCGGTCAGGCGGACGGATGATGGACGGACACCAGTCGCCACGAGCCAAAACCGCACCTGACGGCGTCGACCGCCTCCTGGACGGACTGGGCCATCGGGTCCTGCGCCAGCAGCCACGCGACCACGACGGCAGGAGATCGCGACCGCCCGGCGATGCTGCGGCAGCAAGACAGGCGGAGAGTGAGCGCCATACCAGCTGCAGCCGCAAGCGACTCGCCGCGCTCACCAGTGCACGAGCACGTTCTCGTCGCTGCTTTCGGCTTCTTCACTGAGATCGGGGCGCTCGACAGTCAGTCGCCGCCTCAGCGAGCGCTAAAGCAGCTTGTAGCGCGTACATGAGCCGGCGCAGCGTGTCGAGGATGGCGGGCAGCTTGTCGAGCAGGTCCTCGTCCAGCGCGTCCTCCAGCCGCAGCGTCGTCTTCCGGGTCGCGTCCGCCGTCGCCTCGGCTCGCTCAGCGAGGCGCTCGTCCTCCGCGCCCAGCAGCGCCAGCACGCGCCCGATGCGCGCGCGGCGCAGCGCCGGCTCGTTGTTGGCCGCGTCGACCGACCCAAGGAAGACGCGACCCGCGATGTGCATGGGCTCGTCATCCAGCGCGTCCTCCACCTCGAACTCCTCCGCTTCTCCGTCTTCCTCGGCCTCTAGCTCCTCTTCTGCTGCATCCCCATCAACAAGACTGATATGGACGGCATCCGCATGAGCTAATCCACCTTCGGCATCCCTGATGGGCGGGGCGGCGGGTGCAACGACGCCGACGCGCGCGTCGTTTGTCGCGCTTGACTTCATGCTGACGGGCGGCATGGTGCGGATTGCGCTCGTCGCTGGCTCAGATCAATTCAACCCTTGTAAACGCATACCTCTAGCACAATAGGTATATCCAATACGGTAGGTTATGCAACCAATTTCAGTACCGGTGCTAAACCGGTATGGTTAGAAATGCGGACCTATAGTTTCTTCGCGCACGGTCGCGCTGTCTCGCGGGCCGCCCGCCCTCGACCCAAAAGAGCGACGCCAGCAAACCTCTCGCTAGGAAGACATTTCTCGGGCGGGTGGTCCTGTCGCGGGTTCTCGTCGCTCGCTGCGCATCCGGGGCCGGGCGCGCGTCGAGGGCACGCGGAGGAGAAGAAGGGGGCAAGAGGGTGCTCTGCGGCTGGAGCGGACGCGGGCATCGCAGAGGGGGCGTCGGGAGCACGGCCGACAAGTAGCAAGAAGGCGGTCGCCGTCCGGACGCCATGAACGGCGCGCAGGGCGCGGACGAGGAGGAGCTGGCGCGCATGTACAACCGCATGGAGCACTTGCGCGTGGCTGAGGCGGCGGCGGCGGCGCGAGGGGAGGTGGATGACGAAGAGGAGGAGGAGGGGGAGAGCGCGTCGTCCGAGGAGGAGCTGGCGCATGAAGGGGCGCTGTCGAGCGGCGACGAGGACGACGAGGACGAGAACGACGTGGAGGGCGACAGTGAGGAGGAGACGAGCTGGATCGCGTGGTTCTGCTCGCTGCGCGAGAACAGCTTCCTGTGCGAGGTGGACGAGGACTACATCGAGGACGACTTCAACCTGACGGGCCTGAGCGGCATCGTGCCGTACTACGACTACGCGCTGGACATTATCCTGGACATCGAGACGCCGAACGACCAGAGCCTGACGCAGATCCAGCAGGAGATGGTCGAGTCGGCCGCCGAGATGCTCTACGGGCTCATCCACGCGCGCTACATCCTCACGACCAAGGGCATGGCGGCCATGCTCGACAAGTTCCAGAACGTCGACTTCGGCCGCTGCCACCGCGTCTACTGCCAGGGACAGCCCGTGCTTCCCGTGGGCCAGTCGGACGTGCCGCGCCACACGACCGTCAACGTCTTCTGCCCAAAGTGCCGCGACATTTACTTCCCAAAGTCCCAGCGCGCCGGCCGTACGTCCGAGCAGCTGCTCCCTCTCTGTCGTGTTGTGCGCCATTGACGGACAGACACTCTATCCTTGCGGCCTGCCGCTAACTCTATCGATCCATGGCTCCCTTGTGTTGACGGCAGAGATTGACGGCGCGTACTTTGGCACGACGTTCCCGCACGCCTTCCTCATGACGCACTCGCACCTTGTGCCGACGCCGCCCGCGCAGACGTACGTGCCGCGCGTCTTCGGCTACAAGATCCACAAGACGAGCGAGTACTACACGGGCCGCAAGAAGATGGTCGGCTCGGGCCGCGACCGGGAAAAGCTCCGGAAAGCCATGACGCTCATGGACCGGTACAAGGCCGGCGGCCAGGCGCAGCAGGAGCGGTAAGCGCCGCCGCTTTGTGGCGGGGCAGCAGCGATGCGGACAGACGGACGAGAGGATACAGTGGCGTGAATAGGACGGAGAGAGAGACGCGGTGAAGAGGGGAGGAGAGCGAGCCAGGCAGAGGCTAATAGTGGCGCTGGGCGGGCAGACGCAAGACAGATATGTATAACCGGCTCACGTCGCGTCGTGTGCGTGTGGTCGTATGCGCTGCGCTTGTCGCTCTGCGCCCTTTTCCTTGACGCGGGCGCAGGCGGTTAGCTATCGGTATCACGGGGCTGGCAGGATCGCGTCGACCTCCCACTCGACGTGGCCGTGCGAGCTGTGGAACAGGCGCAGCGAGAAGAAGCACTTCTCGACCGCCGTGCGCATCCACTCGCCGATGGCGCGGAGCTTGAGCGACTCGGTGCTCATCCGGTGGCCGACGGGGCTCCCGCCCGGCGGGAAACCGCCCTCGGCGCTCGCGACTGCGCGGGAGTAAAGTGCTCGCAGCATTGACGGCGCCATGACGCGCATGAGCGGCAGCGACTCGGCGAACTGAGTGGGGTCGCCGATATCCAGCAGCTTTGTGGGCTGGAACAGAGGATTGACCACCACCCTGGTAGTCAGGTGCACGTCCAGGCTCTCCGGGTCCAGCAGCTCGAGGAAGACGTTGGCCTCGCCCTGGGCTTTGGCGACGCCGCGGCTCTGGACTGATCGGATCGGCGCGATTAGCGCCACGTGCAGACGCTCGAACATCTCCATGCTGTCGCTGACCTGACGGAGTTGACTGCCAGATTTGATATGTGCGGGTCGTTAGAGCGACATGCCAATCTCATCCGTTTGGAGCTTGAACAAGAAGAGGCTCACCTGAAAGACAGTGGCTTGATGCCGAACACCTTCATGAACGTTCGCGCGTCCGTCGGCAGCGAGTTAGTCGGCTTGTACTTCTTGATGATGTCGCCTTCAAGCCAGCTCTTACTGAGCGTCTTGGCAACCGCGCTCTTCGCCTCGCTGTTGATCGAGCGAGCAAATAGCTCGTTCAGGCGGCACTCTTCCAAGCCGAGGAAGGGCAAAATGGCGTCTTGGACGCGCAGTACCGATAAGCTGCTGGTCGCTGCGTGCTGGATGATGCCCTCCCCCTTGACAACCCACTGCAGCTTTGTCGCCATGAACAAGTTGCCAGCCGCCAGCGACCGAAAGACGCTCGGCTGCGAGCCCTCCTCGATCAGGATCACCAGCTCGTTCAATGAGCTCTGGTCGATCACCTTGACCCAGCGGTATTCGGTGACGGCAGCGTCAGAGGGGCTGCCTTGGTCTTGCGGTGCCTCGGCCTTGGCCTCATCCAAGAGTTTGCGCTTGCGCTTGCGGCGGCAAATCTTGTCAACGAACGATATCACGCCAACAAAGTCGAAGTAGAGCAGGTGGCGGTCTTGGGTGACTCGGTGGCGCCACAACTGCGCACTTTGCGAGCTCACAAACGATAAATTTGTCCACCGCGGCCGCTGGGACTCCGTTTGCTGATCCATCGGAATGGGAGCTGGGATGACTCGAGCCACTTGGAGCATCTTCCAGTACTTTCCTGCTCAGTCTCGCCAGCACGCCATCAGTGACTCTATAGGCTATGCGATCAACAAATTATTGACTGTGTCCACCAACGTACCAGGGACGCGGAGAACGCTTCCGGGGGAGTTGTGCTCAAAGTAGTAGACAGGAGTGGTAAAAGGTGAGTTCGCATCTTCCAGCTCACTCGGCACGACCGCCTTGAACCCTCGCAGCTGGAGGAGGTCGCCCTCCTGCAGACCCAAGTAGAGTTTGGCGCACATGGACCCGTAGAACGCGACCTCCACAGCGGCAGCATCGTCAACTGCGCCGCGACGTCCATTAAATAGGCGGTTGTTAGTGATGGTGCCAGCTTGCTCGAACAGCGATACGAGCAGACACGTACCGAGAATAATGTGAAACGCGAACGGGAACTCGCCAGGCACGTCTGGATCGCCCAGATGCGTGATTTTCGACTTGACGCTGACAGTCCCGAGCATCGGTGGGAGCGGCGCTCGTCCAAGAGCATCTCCAGCAGCAGAAACTGCGGCTGCCACCTCGCTGAGCATGTACACTTTGGGGAACTCCTTGGTGAAGACGCTTGTACACTCTTCCAGCTCGTCCGCCCACTCCACGCAGCCTTGTGCTGCTGGGCCATCATCCATCTCGTCACTCGGCGACCAGTCGTTGCGCTTACCGGCGAAGCTGCATGCGCGGTCGAGGCTGTAGTGATCGGAGGTTAATGGGAGGTAGTACCGGCGCTCGCCCGCGAGCGGCACCATGGCCACCTCTCGCGCGTGGTCGGACGAGATGAACGCGAGTCCCTCGCTGGCTTCCTCCGGGGCCGAGACCGCCCGCACGATCTTCTTCTTCTTCGCGTTGCCGGCCATGTCTTCTATGACGGAGAGTTTGTGCACCACACACACCCGCGGCTGGGTGGCCTGGTCCGCCGAGCTCTCTAGCGCCTCGAACTTGGAAATCTGCGCAACAGCCAGTCCACGCGGTCAGCTGGATGTCGATGGCTTGAGCAACTGCCGCGGCCAAGTGGGCGTCGAACGGCCTAAGCATACAAAGATCAAGTCCAGCGGGCTGATGCGACGCCTCCACACAAGCTCGTTGAGCGCCGGTGACAGCAGACACTTCATCTGCCCATCCGCGCACGCGGCACGTTAGGACAGGCGCACGCTTTGCTTGCAAGTTGCGACGGGACTTCCTCGGGTTAGTGCCTGCATACGAGCGCACCTTGAGGCGCCCGTCGCTCACGAGCAGGTCGAACGCGTCGCGCTCCATCTGTTCCGCGAGGGCGGGGCCGACCGCCTCCTTGAGCGCCGGATCCACCAAGTCTGAAGAGCCAAGAGCGCATGTGAGCAGGTGAGCAGGGTTATGTTCGGGTTACGCCGCATGCAGCGCCCGCCTTACACCGGTAGACGCCCAGGAGCTGCACCAGCACGCCGCCCGTCACTGCCGCTCCGTCAAACAGACGCTTCACGCCGTCTGGCGTCAGCGCGCTCGGCGCCGCGCGCCTCCCGCCTTTCCGTTGCATCTCGAGCTTTCCCTAGTGATTCGCACCAGCAAAAGTGCCGCGCAGCATTTAATAACGATATGTTCCATTTGCAAGTATTTTGCGTTTTCCGTACGTCGAGCAGGGTTTGATAGCAGTTCACTATATGCCAAGTAGTACTTAGTACTATCAGCCATTAGCATTGATTTCAATCTATCAGAATATTCCGAATATCGTTATTGTACTCGACATTGGTATTGAATCCAGTAAAGGTGGCTTCGCTTTGTCGCCATTTTTACAAATTTCACGAATAATATCGCTTTTAGGGGTGAAACACACGCTAAAGATTTCGAAAATGAGGTCAAAGCAGTCGATTTCGGCGTTTTTCAATACGTTTCTGGTGATCAAAGTGGCTCGTTCCGACGGATAAAAGTTTGGGAAAATGTGTTGCAGTATAGGCGCACGCTGATTGGTCATGTTTCCAAAAACATATGTTTCGGTTTAGAATCAAACGAGATGACGAAATACTTTTTTAACACAAAGTCTGCTTGCCACAGTGTTAATATAAAATTGTGGAGGTGTTTACTTCAACATCAATCAGAAATATCGCTGTCGTCCTCAGCGTCGGCGCTGTAGCCATCGGTGACTGGAGCGGCTTCTGTGGGAAATGCCACCGCGATTTCGTCTGCGCACGCTGTGTACAAGTCCTCCTTCTTCTGGATGTGTCTGTACACGCGCACCCAATCTGCACCTGTAATAGCCGCTAGCCCGCTACCTACTTTATCTTCTAACTCACCTATCGTATTGGCTGGATCTTGGGCGATGCAATTTTTCAGCATTCCCCAGACCAGCTCAATTGGTTGTAACTCCGGGTGGTACGGCGGAGTATACAGCAGCATGTGCGAGTGGCGCTGGGCGATGACGTTGGCCTTGTAGATGGGCTTCACGTTGAGCACCTTGACGCGCTCAATCAGCCGTGGCTTGGTGTCTTTGGCGTCAAACACTATGCCTGCGCAATCAATACAAAAGTCAGTATAGTAAAACAAAAACCACAATACAGTACGACACATACCTTTATCGCGGAGCCACTGCACGATGGCATCCTTCCGCCACGATGCCGTCGGTGTGCGGTTGACTTGTTCCTTGTGGTAGCTAGCGCCGTCCATGTGGATGACGCATGGGCCATGACTCGCCTCCAGGGTAGCGCAGAGAGCGCTGAACCAGCGCTCGAACTTCGGCCCGTCAAAGTTGCCGTGGTAGTCGTCGTCTGCGTCGCGTTTGCGCTTCGGGCCGGCGCGAAAGTAAACGACAGAGTCCTTCACAAAGCCTCCGGAGAGAACGTTACCGTGACGGGTAATTATTCCCGCCGAAATTATGCAGATTCTGTAATTCACAGTCATAATGCGTTAAAAAAATAATGTAAATGGCGAGTGACAGCAAAATCGCTCGTAAGCTCACCGGGATCCGCGGCCACTCTTTGTGTATCTCACCTTGTCGGACGAGAGCCACGTCTTGCCTGCGACGTGGTTGACGTTGCAGTACGACTCGTCGAGGAAGACCTCAGGGCGGATCGGGTTCTTCTTCTTGTCGCGGTTGGACAGCTTCTTCTGCAGGTACTGCACGCGGAACGCCACGTTCGCATTGCTCTCGGCGAGGAAATGCCGACCTTTGCCCTTGATGTGGAAGTAGCCGAGCTGATTGAGCAGCCGTTGCATCGTGCGTAGCCCCAACGTCTCGTTCGCGTGGTCGGAGACCTCCCGACACACTTTTTGAGCTGTAACAGGGCGGGACATTTTGTTCTGGCCGATTATGAAGTCGCGGATGACTGGCGCGAGGGCGTCAATATCGAAGGTGCTCTGGTGGCCACGTTTATTATCGCGTTTCTGTTGATATAAATAACAAAAGGTTTTGTTATCATAACTGAAATAACGGATACCAAGGAATATCGAGTCACGCACCTCAAACTTCGTGTCGGGATCCGCAAGTTTCTGCTTCACGACGCGCTGGACTGTGCTTGCCGAAAAGCTGAGACAGTCAGCTACCAGTTGGCGTGTCGTTTGGCCTTTGAAGAGGCCTAGAGCCTTCTGGGCCTTGAAGAACGTGTGGGCTGACGCGATGCAGGCTTTCTGGGATGGGTCGAGTTCCTTTTGCTTGGCCATCGTGTTTGGAAATGACTGCCCGTGAAGCGCTTTGGTATCACAAGAGGAGATCCGCGCGAACAAGATCATGTGCTTAGCGTTCCGATCCGACTCGTTTTCGAAAACTTGTCCGCAATTTTCCTCGCGGTTCTTATTCACTGGATTCAATACCAATGTCGAGTACAATACCATCATTTGTTTATCATATCGCTATGATATTGATAACTAGTACTACAGTAATGAGAAGCATACATGCAACATGCAGTAGAGATTTGTGTGTCAATTCAAACCTTCACTTGCAGAGCTGGTCGGCGGCGGGAGTTCTCGTTCGAGTTGTGTTTGAAAATGACTTATCCGCGCGTTCGGCGTCAGTGCGAGTACGTGTCTCGCTCATGAGAGCGCCGGCGCCCGAAAAAAACGCGTTCCTGGAAAGCCGTGGACATACTTATTCCCAGCCAGAGCCGAGCCAGCAGTGCCACCGATGGAAACAGCGCCGCTGACTGCTGTTAATGTGGTTGGATGAGTACATCACAAAATGATGGCCTTCACACTAGATACGTTCTAGAGAGGCAAGTGAATGTGTTTTTGGGAAGGATTCGTCCTCCGTAAGTCTTATGCACTTGCCACAACGAAAGCTTCAACTTCAACACGTTCTCCGGTTCGAATATATCATTTCTATAATAATATCATTTACTAGTACTATCTGATGAGATCAATTGTTACTGTAGTGCTTTTGAAACAGCTGCCTATGGTAACCATATTATATTATAGTACTAGCATATCCATATCATGTTCTAGTGCTAAAAAAATGATAATATTCATTCAGCTATCAAAGCCTGGTGTCGTGATTCATTTGAAAGCGGGCATGCATATAAATGGTCACTGTCGTCATTAGAATGGTTGTCGCAGGGGTGTACATTGTAACCTCGTACCCTCCGATTCAAATTCGAACTCGCGCGGCGAAGGCACCACAGGCATCAGCGGCGCGAGAGGGACGGACCATGGCGCCGACGACGCGCACGAGCACGCGCCTGGCCAAGCGCGTGGCGTTCGAGGGCGCCGAGTACATCGAGTACGACGCCGACCAGCCCGCGGCCGTGCGTCTGTGCGGCGCCTGGCCGAGCGGCGGCGCGTACAGCGCGGAGCTCGAGTGCGCGGCGCGCGGGCTGGACGCGCCGGCGATCGCGGCCGCGGGCGGCACCCCCGAGCGCGCGCTCGAGGCGCGGCACGCGGAGGAGGCGCGGCGGATGCTGGAGCTGCGCGGGTTCTCGCCGCTGGGCGAGCGCCCGGACGAGCTGCGGGCGCAGCTGCGCGCCGCCGACCTGCTGTTGGCATGGGCGGCGCTCGCGGATGCCCCGTCGTCCGCCTCGCCCGAAGGCGCCGACGCGGACGCAAACGCCAACGCAGACGCAGACGACCTCAAGGCGGCGGCGCCTGATGCCTGCAGACTGGAGCGCGTGCTGCCGCGCGACTGGCGGACGCACAGGGCGGCGGTCCCGAGCCTGCTACGGCGCGCGCAGCTGGCCAGGAAGGAGCTCGAGGGCCGCGTGGACGACGGCTACGCCTTCGGCCGGCGCTTCGTCTCAGCCGAGGCGTTCGTCGACTCGCTGGAGCGTGCCGAGGTGCTCGAGATGGCGCGCGCGCGCGGCCTGCCGCTGCCCGAGGTGGGCGAGGCGGAGAGGGCGGCCATCAAGATCCCGGACCGCGCGCTGGTCGCGCTGAGAGGGCCCGGCGCGGGCAAGACGCTCAAGCAGCTGACGCTGCGGGAGCTCGTGGCCGAGGCGCAGGCGCACGGGGTCGACGTGGACCAGGCGCGCGACGGCGGTGCCAGCAAGTCCAAGCGCGCGTGGATCGACGTCCTGAGGGTGAGCGGCGCGCGTGGGGTTGGATGTGGGTGCTGCGTGGACGGGGTGCCGTGCTCACCTCGTGCGTCGTGCCTTGTCAGCCGCTCGTGCACGAGGACATGCTCAAGATCCGCGTGCTCATGCGGGAGGAGGTGCTGCTGCGCGAGCTCGTGACGGACGCGGTCGAGCGCGAGGCCGCGGAGGACCAGCGGCGGCGCGTCCGGGCGCTGGTCCAAGCGCTGGTCGGGCAGGCGCAGCCTCCACAGAGCTGCCAGCCGGACGCCGAGCCCGCGAGTGGCCCGGCCACTGCAGCGAGCGATGGTGCGAGTGATGGTGACGCGACCGAACAGCCCAGCAAGAGCCACAGCCGCCTCGATCGGTACTTGGAGGAGCTGGCGGCCGCCATCCAGCCGCCGCCAGAGTAGAAGCTGCGAACAAGGCGCTGTCGAGCAGGCGCCAGACCGCGCCAGGGCCACCACAGCGGACGTTCGCGCTCTCCCTATGCAGATCGGCGGGTATTTATACTCGGAAATACAGGTCGCGTTGCACGAGCAAGCCTGGGCGCGAGGGCTCTCCGCCGCGTTGGACCGTGCCTTCTATCGCCTCCGCCACAAGAAGACAGTCAGTCGCCATGACGTCGTCGCGTGCG
>JAADXZ010000559.1:0-18124 GCA_023338055.1 Phytopythium mirpurense | reverse complement strand
CGTCGCATTGGTTTCCAGCCTCGCACTCTTCATCTAGGATGCTTTGCGCGAACTCGGACATGTTCTTGAGCTCATCTGCAAACGATACAATTGCTGTCACCTTGTTGTGGAGCGAGGGCTTCTCCGAAGAAGCGATCATCTCGCTGGCGTCACCGTCACGCCGCCTCGGACTTCCGAGCTGAGGTTGGAGCGCTTCGAAGTGACGTAGAATCGACATGAGGTCGTGAATTCCCTCCAATATCATTGCTTTCGATGACTGAGAGTCATCAAGTTGACTCTCGTTCAGTTCGAGCGCACTCCAACAATTGCTGACGAACGCCTTGTACTCGCACAACAAAGTCGCGACATCGGAGGCACCGACGTAGTTGGTGGCTCGAGGCAGGTTGGATGAGCTTTCGTCTCGGATCGAATCGCAACATGTGAGCACGCCTTGCCTGAACTCATCGACTTGTCGCCGATGAAGCTCGCACTCGTCCAGTATGCGCTGAAAGTCGGCGAGGCAGCGGAACTCGTTGGACTCTGTCACCTCTCTAGCACGTACGAGCATCTTTTCCAGCCAGTCAAAGTGCGCGCAGACGTCGTCGATCGTGTGCACTTCATCCCGTTCGGAGCTGGTGCTGACTGTCTGCATCAAGCGCTCGTGCTGTGCAAGAACTTCAATCACCTCCGCTTGTCTAATGGAGCGCTCTGAATCGTTCGCAGACGAGAGCCGGAGCTTGTCAAAGAACCCGCGAAGCGATCCAACCTGCTCGACAAGCGCACTGATGTTTGGACTAGCGTCACTACAGCTGTCATCACTGCTTCCAGCAAGCAGACCCTGGATGCTTGAACGGAGAAGCGTCAGGTTGGACTGGAGCGCCTTGACTTCTTCGGAAATTGTACCGCCAGCAGTACTGGCTAGCGCATCAGTTGGCGGTACGTCACCTTGGAGCATTGCGCAGATACGGTCATGCTCACGGAGTCGGACTCGAACATCGTCAATGGAGAAAAGAACGGGAGGAGCCGACTCCTGGGAGGTTCCTGAACGTGGTCGGCAAAGCATAGCAAAGTAGCCTTTCATGCAGTCCAGCACGTCTTGCTCGCCATCAAGTTGAATTTTCGGTAGTTCCGTCACGTTGATGCGGTGCTCTTCGAGCAGGAACGTCTCAACTTGCTGCCTTAGAAGCGACACCAGCTGCTCAGCTGATCGCGTGCCTTTACTCGCCTCAAGAACGATCGATAGCTCTGTAAATACAAATCAGTAGCGTTGCGAGTCAGAACAGGCATAAGGAACAACACACCTCCATTCTGTCGCGTACCTTTCCGCAAGCTCTCAATTGCTGCTGACTTGGCTACTACCACTTCGTTGGCTTCTGCGAGCGCGATCTCAGTGGCGCTCAATTGGATCTCGAGCTCCTGCTGGGTGGCATCCCTGTGGACCTCCAACTCGAGTAAGTTCGCGTTCAGTTGCGCCTCCGTGTCGAATCGCTTGGTGTTCAGAGTCATCTCCATCTCACACATCGCGCGATCCCGCTCCTCCAGCTGCCTAACTGCTTCCATCAGCTCTTCATTTCGTGTCTCAAGCTCCTGCTTGTACGAATCAACGACGGAGACATGCTTCTGCTCTTCCATTCGGGACCTCTCGAGCATCTCATTGATCTTGACCAAGTGCTCTTGGGCTGTCCGCAGTCGAATCACCTCAGCCTTCTGGTCAAACTCCTTTGCGAGCGCTTCCAACTCGGCTTGATGCTTCTCACGTAGCTTTCCGCTCTCCTCTTCGCGGACTGAGCGGATAGATGTGTCGAGCTCGACTTGATGCCGCTCTGCGGTATTGATGAGAGTGGATACATGTATCCGCTCCCACTCGCGCTGGTCTGCTTCCGCCTTGGCTGCGCGTTCGTCCAAGACCCGCTTGACTTCCGCCAGCTCGCTGGCCAGCTTGGTTTGCTCCAGCGCGTGGCTGTCTTGCAAAGCCTCCACGTCCGCGAGGTGGCTCTCGAAGAGCCGTGTCTCATGCTCGGCATTCCACATGACGAAGCGCTCGTGCTGCTCGCTAAATCGCTCTCGTTGCTTCGAGATGGCTACTTGATCGTGTTCATGGCGCTCCAAAAGCGCAACATATTCTTCTTCCTTGGCCATTTGTTCGCGCGCGTGCAACTCAAGCAAACGAGCAGTCTGCTCTTCGTCCATCAGTCTCTGCCGCTCCATCTCCTTGTCGAAAAGCCGGACACGCTGCTCCTCCGCGACCATCCGAGACGACTCATTCAGCTCTAACAGGCAAATTCGCTCGTCATGAGCTATTTTGCGCAGCTCCTCTTGCTCATAGACGAGCTGGAGCTTGGCCGCCGCTTCCGTGAGGCAGTGTTCTACCAGCAAGTTGGCGTTTTCGTCCTTGGTGCGATGCAGTTCGGCGAGCAGGCGGGTCTGCTGCTCCTCCGCGAGCATCTGAGCCGACTCGTTCAGCTCCAGCAGGCGCTCTTGCTCGTACTTTGCAAGCCGACGCAGGCGCTCACGCTCCTGAGTTCGGTGGGTTCTCGACGCAGACTCGCGCACTTGGCGCTCGAGGAGAATTTCGGCCTTCTCCTCTTCGGCCTGCCGTAATATAGTCAGCTTTTCCTCTTCGGCAACTCGCAGCAGCTCGCGCTTCTCCTCGTCAGCCAAGCGCATCATCTCTTCTTTCTCAGTATGAATGTGTTGCAGTGCACCATCCGTCTCATCCTTCATGTGCTGCATAGTCGCAGCGGTTGCTTCTTCCATGCGCTGAAGTGACTCGGCCTTAGCTTCCTCGATACGCTTCAGCTCTTGCTTGTAAGCGCTATCCGCTGTTTCCGCTCTTTCCGAGGCGTCACGAAGGGCACCTAGGCAATCTTCACGCAGAAGCTGAGCCTGTTCTCGACTCTCTGCAAGCTGAAGCGACCTGACCACCAACTCGTCCGCTTGGTTCGCAATGGTAGCTTCAAACCCACTGCAGGCGTCGGCATATATGGCCGTCTCCTGACTGCGCTTCGCGTTGACGTCGCTGCACGTAGCTTCCAGCTCCTGTATGCGTTCGCAAAGCTGTCCACACTCTTCGCTGCGGCTCACCAACTCCGCACGGACACCTTTCAGCTCGGCTGAGGCTTGATCTAGCTCAGACTGAGTGCGCTCACTCAATCCCTGTAGTAGAGCTCTTTGGCTACGCACTTGCTGGAGCTCCTCTTCGCGGTCACCCAGATCCTTCTTGAGACTCGCCATTGTCTCGAAGATGCTGCTTTTCTCCTCATTGATCGAAGCCTGGAGGAACTCGTGGTCGCGAGTCGCACGCGCGAGATCATCATGCAGCAGTTTCTTCTCTCGCTCAAGCATTTCTGCGAGCGATGACGACTGCTCGAGCTTTTCATGCGCCTCATCAACGGCTGCTTGATAGTCGCTCGCACGGCGACGCTCCGCCTCCAGCTGTGTAGAGAACTGCGTCTCCGACGCCTCTGCAGCGTCTGTAAGCTCAGTGATCGTGCTCGATTGGTCGCGGATCTTTAGCTGAGACGCTTGGAGCTCTTCTTCAAGACGCGTTGCGGTGTCTCGAAGCGCGCTCAGCTCGATTTCAAGCGCTGTGCGCTGAGACTTGTGTGCCTCCAGCTCTGTCGAGGTGAGCTTGTATCGCTCTTCGACGCCTTCCAGGTACCTCACCATGTCTTTCGCTGCGTTCAGCTCCAGCGTCAGTAAATGCTTCTCCGCTCCCAGTCGCTCGTCTTTCTCCGTGATAACCTTCTCAAGCGTGCGGCGGTATCTTGTCTGCGTATCGTCAGCACCCATCGCGTTGCGCTCGGCTTCCTCACGTAGCCGCTGTGAGAGCAGTGAGAGGTTGTTGAGTTGGATATGGAGGCGGTTCTTCTCGCTCGCAACGGCTTGCTTCTCTAGGTTAGCCACCAGCAGAGCGCTCTCCTTCTCGCACAGCAGATCTCCCGTCTTCTTTAGCTCGTCGGCATTGTTGGAGGCCTCGAGTTTGAGCAGATTGATTCGCCGTTGGGCCTCGTCAACTTGGCGGTTCGCGACGCCAAGTGACTCCTCCAACCGTTCAACGGTCTGCTGGCTGAAGTCGTGCTTGAGCTTGAGCTCGTTGACCGAGCTGTGCAGTCTGCGGATCTCGCCGTTCTTGAGCTCCATCTCGCCCTCCGCGTGCTCCAGCTGCAGCTTCATGTCCATCTGCATGCGCTTCATCTCGAGCCGCATGTTCTCCATGTTGAGCCGCATGCTCTCAACCTTGAGCGTCGTGTCCTCAAGCATGCCTTCTTTCTGGTGCATGGACTCCTCCACCATCGTAAGTCGCCCAGACTCAAGACGCAGCGCCGCTCGCGTGTCCTCAAGCTCCTTGGCCTTGGACGATAGAGTCTCAGCTGTCATTTCTAGGATCTCCGTCTTGGTGTTGACCGTTTTGACCGTGTCCAACAGAGAGTTGCGCAGCCTGTCGACTTCTTCGTCGCGACTCTTGATGATGAATGTCAGCTCTAGGATCGTGCCCGCCTTGACCTGACGGTCATCATCTGCGAACTTAAGCCTTCGCTGTGATTCATCTAGAAGCCCTTGCGTCTTCTGCAGCAGTTGATCGAGTCGGAGTGCGAGCACCTCCTGTTCCGATATATCCATCTCCTTCCGTGCTAGCGTCTCGCTGGAGCGCTCGGAGAACTGACGAAAGTCGACTTGGAGGGCCTCGCGGCTCACTTCTAACGCAAGAGCACGCTCTTCACACTTTTCCAGCTCGAGCGACTTCGCCGAGAGCTTCTCCGTCAGTTGAGCTCCTTGATCTCGAAGTGACGCTTCCAAAGTTAACACCTTGGCGGCGTGGCTCTCGCGCAACTGGCCAACGTATGCCTTGTGAGCTTTGACCGAGCTATCAATCTGCTCCCGTGCCGACCGCTTGAGTGCCTCCAACTCGGTCTCATACCCGAGAACTAGAGCCTCTCGCTCTCGTCGTCGATCTTCTTCGGCCTCCGATGTCTGGCGCTCATACTTGGCGACCAGCGCCTCGCGATCGAGGACAGCATGCTGAGTTGTGCGCTTCATCTCGGTGTCGTGGCTCTCTGACATTGAGCGTATGCGCTCTTCGTAGCGAGCGACTGTCTCCGAGAGATTTGCCTCTGCCTTTCGGACTATGTCATTCGTTTGAGCGATGTGAGATGCCTTAATCTCGGATGATTCGGTCGTGTAAGAGTCCTCCATGGCCTGGATTCGCGTCTTGTACTGCAGATGTAGGTTTGCAACCTCTTTTGCGTGGCTCGATCGAGCCTGCTCCAGCTCAGCGCTCAGCGCAGCCGTCTCGCGAGCACGACAGCCTTCCAGTTGGCTCAGTTGCTCCTCTCGAAGTTTGATGACTCGTGCCCTCTCCTCCTTTGCATCTCGTGAGATCCGCTCACGCTCGGATGTCAATGACGATCGCAAGCTAGCCAGCTCTTCTTCTTTCTGGCGTTGAAGGTCGTGCAGCTCTTGCGCCGTCTTGCTCTTGAGCGCAGACATTTCAGACGCCGAGTCGCTTCTCAGCGTTTCGAGCTCTTTCGTGAGCATTGTCCGAACCCGTGTCAGCTCCTCTTGCGAGCTGTGTTGCAGTCCCGTGAGCTCCGCGTCCGCACGCTCTTTGAGCTCCGCGTAGTTCGCCGATGTGGTTGTCTGCAGCGCTTCGTATGCAGCAGTCGAAGAAGCACGAAGTGCGTCGAGCTGACCAAGCAGCTCCTTCTCGCGTCGTGCCAGTTCTTCTCTCGATGATGTCTCCAGTGCTGCAAGCTTCAGAGTAGACAGCTTCTCGAGCGCTTCGAGCTCGGCCTGTGCGGTCTCTTTGGACGACCTGAGCTCAGCCTGGGTCGACGCTTGGAGTTGTTGAAGCTGTGCGTCTGAGCTTTCACGGAGCCTTGCCAGTTGTTCCTGGTACGAAGCTTCGGTGTCGCAGAGTTTCTGCTCAAGAGCTCCGACTGTTGTATCGAACGAGGCACAGGCATCTTGCATCTCCTGCAGGTGTTTTTGCGTGAGTTGAGCCTTCTCTGTCGCATGAACTTGTGTCAGCGCGACCAACTCGTCCGCATTCGCATCGACAGCGCTCGTCATTTGATCGAGCCTGAACAAGCATGCATGATGATAGAACATAGTGAAATGTGAGTGTATCGAGATCGAATACGCCGGCATGACGGGGCTTGGACGTCTTACATTCGCTGTTTTGCTTCTTCGTGCTGTTGATAAAGTGTCGCAATGTCTCCGCAGAGATCTTTCAGTGCACTCCTAGTACAATAGAAAGAAACGACGTTAGCATCACTGAGTTGCTGCCTCCACAAGATAATGCGGCGTACTTGGTGTCCTGGAACGAGTCAGTGAGGGCCGGGAGCTCGATTTGCATTGCGTCGACATGCTGCTGCGCTGACGTCGATATCTCAAAGAACTTGTCATTGTCTGCTTGGAGTTTGTCCAGGTCCACTTCATAGAGCGCGTCTGTAGCCGCCAGCTTCTCTTCGATCGATCTGAGCCTCGCCGGCGTGGCCAACGCGCTACTCGAGCTGTCCCCACCGTCGCTCTCTCCTGGAGTGGCGAAGAATGCGGCCAAGTGCGGCCGGTCAACGTCTGTGGGCGTGGGACTGCGCGGTGTGCACCACGCAGCCTTCGCAGACGGTCCGTCAAGACTGTCACGTTGATAAGTGGGCGAGCTCTCCATGCTCGCGACAGAAGTAGCCTTGATAGACGGCCGTAGTGGCGGAGTTGGAACTGGAGCCGGAACGGAAACCGTTGTGCCGTCGCGCTCTTGCGTAGAAGCGGCTAGCCTCGTGGCGGCAACGTCTCCATACTTTGATCCTGGTGCGTCCGCCCCGCGGCGGTCAATGCGTGGCAGAATGGTCGATGTGGACGCCAAAGTCGTCGATACTGGCGACGACGGCTCTTGGTTTCTTGCCGACGATGGAGCGGCGGTTGCCTTGATCTTGCGCGCGTGTGCACCCCGAACGGGCTTGGAAGCAGGCCCCCGCGTGCGAGGTGCGTCCGCCATGCTGAACGCCGACGCGAGCGTGCGCTAGCCCACTCGCAGCTGGAGTCTGTGGCCGTATGCCTGCGCTGCCTCCGAAGAGGACTATAGTTGCTCCGTCGTGTGTGATGGAAGCGCGACCCATTAGAGGTCGGGAGGTTACAAAACCATTCTCGTTGTGAAGCAGAAGTAGAGGTGCTGGACATCGTCAGTGGCCAGATTTAGATTTTGTCTTCAACGTCATTGGACAACTCGATTCAACTGCCGACTCAACTTTGGCCTGTTATCAGATACTTCAGTATGACTGCTTGGCGAAGGAAATGGATCTTGACTTATGCGTTGAGTTGCTCACAGCTTTTTGTATTATCTTCCCGGCATGGAAGCCACCCTTTGAGAAGTTAAAACTGCGTGAGCGATGGAGAACGATGGGTTGTGTAGCAGAGAGTCCATCACACCAAGTTGCTGCCGTCGCGGAGACGGTGGTCGCTGAGCATTTTGTCCACGCCGGTCTGCCAATCGCTGTGAGGAATGGCGGACGGACGTACAGCTTGGCAACTCGGAGTCACGCGTATCATCGGACTCGCAAGCGAACAATTCGGCTGCAAGTGCCGCTTTGCTGTCGTTGTGCCTGACGTTATTGGCTGCGCTTGAAAGTCGGCTCGCTCTCGATGAGGCTGCTGCGGATACTGGCCGCGATGAAATCCGCGGACGGTTTGGAAGAGTGCTGGTTTCGATGAGGCTAGTGTAGCATCTCAGTGGACGATTCGCGCCGGGTGTTTCTAGAACTGGCGCAGGAATTGACGGAGGTTGCATGAAGCACTTGTTGAACACGCCTCGAAGTTGCGTCGGACTGCTCTCTGGCATCTCACTTGATATGAGGATTTGTCTGTAGATTGCAGCAATGATACAGTGCTCTAGTTAGCAACTACTGCGGCCGGCACAATCACAATCTGCACACTGCGCATTTGTACCTGTGTAGAATTGGCTGACGAAACAGTGTCACGACCCTATGAAGCGCGTCTTTGATGGGCGGAGTCGTGTAAGCTTCCACCGACGCCTTCAATGCCCTGGTAAGTGCTCTCTTGTCGAAGCGGTCGCTTTCAGGCGAAGAAAAGCCCAGCAAATCTGGATCAAGATGGTCAAGCTGTCGATCGATTTGATCCATTGGACTTGCGATGGACACGCGAGCTTTGCGGTTCTGCCAGCGCTTTGTCTGCTGTCGCCACAGTGGCGCGACCTTCGGCGCCAAAAATGCTCGCCACCGCAGAACTTCATCCCGTCGAAGTTGCAACTTTTCCCTCTCAATCTTGCGATGGAAACTGGTCGCCTGCTTGGACTGCGTTTCGGGGTCATTGTCTGCGCTCGCTTGGAAAGTCGACAAATTTGTGTGTGCCCAACCGCACGATACCCTGCGCGCTCGTTCTACCTGATCATGAGGCATGCGAACGATTTGTGGGGTATTTCGAAGCTCTACGCCAACGCTTTGTTCCGCCAAGTCCAGTCCCCACGAGTATGCGACGCCCGAGAAGGACACACAGGCCGAATGGAACTCGCCAAGCGACACGTCAGCGACACCTTGCGTCACAAATGTAGGAAACGCCACGAGAGCGGGCCGCAAACGCGACCGCCGGTCTCCACACCCGAGTTGGCCGAACTCATTCGCCCCCCACACATAAAGCAATCCCCGATCCGAGATGATTGCCGTATGTCGAGCGCCGCAGCGCACTGTTCGCGCTCGTATCTTGGCTTCACGAAGTGAGCTCAGCAATGTAGGACAACTGACGCTCTCACGATCGCCTGTTCCCAATCGGCCGTCATCCCCACAGCCCCAGACATAGACGTCACCGTTGCTTAGCACGCACGCGCTGTGGTTTTGTCCCGCGGCCAAGTCCAAAACGCTTCGGTCACGCAAACCCTCGACGGCGATGGGCGAGCAACTACGCCAGCCCTTGTGCTGCTGAAGTCGGTGACCGATCCCGAGTTGACCCGCTTGGTTGTAGCCCATGCCAAGGATTTGCTGCTGGTGCGTCACGAACAGCGTGTGGAAGGCTCCGCAACACACATGTGTGACATTTGTCCCGCCGCGTTCGACCGCGTGCTTGACGCGTAGTGCGCGATGCGCAGAGCTCGAGACGGCGAGCGTCGTTAGCGTGCAGTTCACTTCCTGAGGAGCATGCCGAGACGTAAAGTCCCCGTGCCCCAGCTGTCCGTACTTGTTGTTACCCCAAGTGAACAAATGCGCCGACCGCGTAATCGCAGCGGCGTGGTGCTTTCCACACGCAATTTGCACGACGCGGAGAGACTCGCGAGGCTGCAGCCGCTTCATGGACGTCATCACTACCGGGTGAGGCTCTGGAACCGCCGCTGACATCCCATTCCCGAGCTCGCCACTAGTATTCACTCCCCAGGACAAGACCACGTCCGTTTGAGGCAGCGACACGACCACAAGTGAGAACTGGTGGCCGGACGCCAAGTGACTGACGTACCAAGGCGGCAGCGTCTGCCCCGATGTGTTCGCTGGACTGGACAGTGCCCCAGCCAGTGTAGACGAGGAGGAATCAGGGTGCAACGAGTCGCTTGGGAGAGAATTCAACGCGCTCGCACTGTGCGCCTCGACGTTGGTGACCGCGATAGCCGCCGCTAGCAGATCGATTCGCGTCAGGATCTGAAGCCCACCTGGTGCCGTGGTTTGCCGCCTCGCCATTTGCCCGCCAAAGCTCAGAAACGACCCGCCGCCCGCGTAGCGCACATTCTTGACGACCACGTTGGGTGCGTGAACACGGTCGTACGTCTTGTCGAGGCTGTAGAGTTTGTGCGTGATCACCGTCGTGGCCGCTCGGTCGTCGACGCAGTCCACGCGCACAAGCTGCGGCTCGGAGAAGCTCTCTGGGGCGAAGTAGATGCGGTCCGACGACAGCTTGATGCAGTTCGCCCCGCCATTGGCATCGCCGCGCGTCTGAGGCAGCAGGAGGTGCACGACGACGGCGGAGGCGCAGGGCTGGCCGAGGCGCAGAGAGTAGAAGGCCGCCGCGCCGCCGAATGAGGTCGTCAGGTACGTATCGCTGACCACGACAGCGTCGGAGCGGTCGAACGGGCTCGGAGCGGAGCTGTCGAGGCGCTTGTTCCGCTGCCTGGGCGCTGGGAAGGGTGCGGATGCCATTCTGGGGTCAGGGATGGCTTGGAGTTCGACGGCGACGCGCTTCAGAGTCCCATTCTTGAGCCAGAAGCGTCGTCAAGTGCGTTACGGAAGAAGCAGGTTTTCAAAATATACCTCGAAAATACAATATACCTTTCAAAATATATCCTCAACAATTCAATACCGTTAAGAACGTGCATCGTTTCACACTCGACGGTCGGTGCGGCTGTCGTCACTCCTCCTCCTCGGCAAGACGGCACCATGGGCGCGGGGGAAGCCTCTCTGCTGCTCCCTCGCTCGTCCCCGGCCAGCACCAGCAGCGTCGGCAGCGGCGATGCGGGCCGCAAGGCGAGCGCGCCGGCGGCGGGGGAGCCCGGGTCAGCCGTGTCGGCGTTCCTCGGGCTGGCGACGACCATGATGGGCGCGTCCATCCTGACGCTGCCAAGCGTCGTGCAGGCCGCGGGCGTCATGCCGACGCTCCTGCTCTTCCTGCTCGGCGCGTGGATCGCCTACCACTCCTTCGAGATGGTATGCGTGGCCGCAGATGTGGTCCACGCCTTCTCGTACGAGGCGCTGAGCTCGCGGCTGTTCGGGGCCTCCGGCGTTTGGGCCGTGCGCGTGCTCACGCTCGCGCTGCTCTTCGGCGCCATCGTCATGTACATGGTGATCGCCATGGACCTGCTCACGCCCTTCGTGGCCGGGTACCTCTCGCGCCACGCGGTCGGCGGGCTCTTCGCCCTCATCTCCGTGCCGCTGTGCCTGCCCGAGACCATCCACGAGCTGCGCTACACGAACCTCCTCGTGCTCGTGTGCCTCGTGTACATCCTCGTGGTGCTCGCGGTGCGGTGTGCGCGGAGCGACCCGGCCTTCGACGCCTCCATCCACGAGATCCCGGCCAACGAGTTCCACTCGGAGCTGGCGGCCATCGCCTACGCGGCGCCCATCTCGACGCTCAGCTACGCGTGCCAGCTCAACGTGCCGCGCGCGTTCGAGGAGCTGCACGACAAGGAGGCCGCCAAGCACGTGCACCGCGCGCTGACTGCGTTCGCGTTCCTGTGCTACGTGGCCTTCGCGCTCCTCGGGTACTACTGCTTCAAGGGGCAGCCGCCCAGCGACATCCTCACTGGCTTCGCGGCCGACGACGCGCTGATCAACACGGCGCGGCTGGCGCTCGGCGTGACGATGCTGCTCAAGACGCCCATGACGTTCCAGCCGCTGCGCCAGCTCGTCGAGCTGTGCTGCCTGGGCCACGACCGCGAGTCGCTGCCCTTCCGCGCGGTCATCACGATCGTATTCATGGCGCTCGTGTACCTTTGCGCGACGTCATCGACCAACCTCGGCAGCATCATGGCCTTCGTGGGTGCAATCGCCGGGAACATGCTGACGGCGACCGTGCCTGGCATGTTCCTGTACGAGGTCGCGACCGAGTTTCACCGCGAGGAGGTGGTCGTTGCCGGGCCCCGCGCCGCCTTCTACTCGCGCCGCCTCGCGCTCCTCTTTGCCTACACGGGCGTCGCCTTCTCCGTCATGTCGCTCATCTACCTCTCTTACAACGCGCTCGCCGAGTAACGGTAGACCGAGGCGCCTTGGGCGGGGACGACCAGCTCTATTTTGCGCAGTATCGAGCTCAGTACATTGCCTGCTCCGTCGTGTCGCTCATCGACCTCTCTTACTCGGTGGATGGCTACGGGGTGTTTCCGCTGACACTCACGCGCGAGAGCGAGCACCAGAGGTCATTCCGATCACGGTCGCATGCTCATCGGAGCTTTGCCAGCTGCAGGTTCCTGTTCAAGCTGCTTGCTGTTCAGGGTTCGCAGCGTCTGTTGCTATAGTGTGAGCCCCTTTGAAGCTCGACAACTGCGGCCTATAGAACTTCCGAGACCAGCACTGCGCGTCTCAGTCGACTCACTGAGTGTGCTCGTGCATTTCTTGGCAGACTCTCGATGAAAACACGCAGGTACTCCGATATATATATTTATCCGGCGCTGCCCACCAAGTCGCGTCTGGCTGCCTCAGTGCATGCCCATGCCGTAAAGCTTCTCGTAGAAGCCGACGCGCTGGTGCTGCTTCTGGGCGCGCAGCTGCAGCACCGTGCAGCAGACCGAGCAGAGGCGGCCGACGTCCTTCTCGCGCACGTTGTCGGCGCGCACCTCGGACGCCTTCTTGGAGCACAGCTTGCACACGGCGCGGCCGCACAGGTTGCAGTCCTTGAGCGACTCGAGCAGCCCTCGAGGCGGCTTGCAGCACAGCTTGCAGCTCACGCGCGCGAGGTCCGCGGGCGGCGCCTGCGCGCCCTCGTTCATGTGGCAGATGAGCTTGACGAGCGTCTTCTTGGGCACGAGGTCGCTGACTGCGAGCCCCTTCTCGTCCGGGATGTTGACGCACGCGTCGGCCGCCACGAGCGCACACGCAATCTCCGTCAGGTCGCGCTCCAGCGCCAGGTGCAGGTACGTCTTGCCGTTCACGAGCTCGTTGAGCGCAGAGTACGCGGCCGCTTGCGCGCGCGGCGAGAGCGTCAGCGACGGGCCCACGACGCGCTCCTTCTTGAGGAAGAGCCTGGTGATGGCCGGGTCGTCACGCCTCACCGTCAGTATATGGATCGCCAGCGGCGTCTGCCCGCGCACGTTGAGCGCGTTCGGGTTGGCACCGACCGAGAAGAGCAGCTCGACCATCTCGGCCGCGTTGTCGCGCGGCGAGCTCGCGGCGAAGTGCAGCGGCGTGTTGGCGTGCCGGTCGCCCGCGTTCACGTGCTCTTCGGCGCGTGGCAGTCTCGCCAGCGCCTTGAGCACGTCCAGGTGTCCCTTGCGCACCGCAATGTGGAAGGCGCTCTGCAGGTTCTTGCGCTCACGCAGCTGCAGGATGCTCGCGGACGAGCACAGCGACCCGCGACGGCGCAGCGAGGGACCCGTGGGCGACAGGTCCGCATCCGCCGACGTGGGCGACTCGAGCGCCTCGCAGTCCGCCAGGTCGTAGCCGTACTTTTGCAGCGTCTGGATGAGCAGCCGCGCGCGCGCCGCGTCCTTGTCGGCGTCCACCGTGTGCGTCGTGGGGCTCAACATGGCGACTGAGGGCACTTCGGCAGCGCTTGGCGAGGCGATCGGGACTCGGTAGTGGCGAGGAGGATGCGGCGCCGCCGGGTAGAGAGAAAGAGGAATGAGATATGAACTTGTCGACCGAGTGACGAGTCTGGCCTGGGTTCGCGATGAGGGTCGCGAGCGACAAGAAGGCGCCAAATAAGAAGGCGCCAAATAAGAAGGCGCCCGAGGAGCTAAACCTGGCTGGCTGGTCTGATCCGGAGGGAGGAGGCGAATCACCGCGTAAGACTGGAGCAGGTGCGTTGGCGCTTGTAAATCCCCGAGTGAGTGAATGAATGCATAGACACGAGGGACCAAGACCAACTGGAGCGAGGCACAGGTTCCTGCGATGTGTGCGCGAGCCTTTCGCAGATACCCATGATACCGCGAGAGAAGAGCCACACATACGACGGTTGGCCGAGTCGCGCACAACCTCTCTCACACACACGCTAGTGGAAGGATGAGAGAGCCGAGAGAGCAGATAAAAGAGCAGGAGCCGCGAAATATTCAGGCGAATGCTGGAGCGAGCGCGACGCACGGTGAAGGAAAGCCGCGGCTGATACGTAGGATACCTTGGAAGGAGAGACGAGCGAGCTCAGCTCAGCAAAGGAGCTGACCAAGCGCCACGCACGTGAGCGTCATTGTCCTTCACTGTGCGCTCGTCTATGGAAGATAGATTGAGCGCGCAGAAGACGGATACGATTGGCTACAATTTTGTTTGCTGCGTTCCCATTGGCTGCAAATCAGGTAATCGAGTAAAATTATATCCAGTGCGTCGAGCACCAAGTGAGCTCCTGGATTTCTGAACCGAACCATCACGGCGAACATGGCGCCTCTGTGGAGCGCCTCAAGCGCCGCCGCCTGGGCCGCCACCTGGACGCGCTACGACGCCGTGCTCGCGTCTCTGCAGGTAAAAGCCTCGTTCGCCCTGGTAGACGCAACGCTGCGACCCACAACAGTCTCTGAATGCCTCCCTTCCTCGGTTTCAATGGCGCACGCCGCTTCACTCTCCGCGTCGCGCATCCACTCGTCCACTTGGTCGTGCCGCCGCGCGCCTGTGGCCACAGAAGGACACGTTGGTGGGTCTGGACGAGTGGTTCCGCATCCGTCTACCGGAACAGCTGCACGCTCGCGATCCAGCGCCCTTCATTACCCACGCGGAGCTCACGAAGCTCATGGAGTGGAAGCTCAAGAAGGGCAAATGGTACGTCGGAGACATGGGGCACCGCCTGCTGTTTGATGTAGCACGCACGCGCGTGTCCGATGGACATAGAGACGGGCTCTAGGTGCTGACGACTATGATACGAACCGGCTGAAATGCAAGGCGGCCGCAGCTGATGAAGTTCATCCAAGGCTTGACGCCCGAGGAAGTGCAGGAGGCGTCCTCGGAGGCTCTAAAGGCGCTGCGCGACGGGCAGCTCAAGGCGGCGGTGGAGGCGCTGAGCGTCTTGAAGGGGGTAAGGCGATGAGCGCCGGACGCTCCAGGTCGATGGCAACACTCACGCTCAGTGTGCTAGGTCGGGCCGGCGACAGCCTCCGCGGTGCTGGCCGCTTATGATCCGAGTGTGCCGTTCATGGGCGATGAAGCCCTCGAGGCCGTCGCGAGTGCGTTACTGTCGTATCGACAACGAGGAGTACGATGTCGTCGAGACTCACGTGCATCCGTCTGCGACAGAAATCATCGGACCGCGTAAGTACACGCTGAGTCACTACCTGAGCTTCGTCGAGCAAATGAAGGCCAAGGCCTCGTGGCTGAAGCAAGAGCTTGGGGGCGAGGATGGTGGAGACGAAGAAACAGACTCGTGGACCGCGCAGCGCGTGCAGCTGTGTCTGTATGCTGCCGCGCATGACCACAAGAAGCCAGCCGAGCCAAAGAAGAAGGCTACGGTCAAGCGGAAGGCAGATACGTATGCCACTCGTGAGAATGAAGACGACAGCGACGGCAAGCAACTCGAGCCCAAGGAAGAAGAGACGCCTCGCGCGCTACGGATGCGGCGTCGAGCAAGTTGATCCACGTAGAGAAGGCCGAGCGTGCTGTATGACTCTTATGAACGTGCCTGAAAATCAACACATCAATGAAGTATTTTTTAAATCACTTTTTCTTCACCAAAACCGTAAAAATAAAGCACGTCTTTCTCCATACTAGTAATCAGTTTCTCTCTCCAGAAAGAAGCATGAAGCCGAGCAACGAGCGATTGATGGCGGCGGCCAGGTCTGGGGATGTGAACGCAGTGAAGGAGCTGGTGGCGGTCGAGGGCTGCGATCTGGAGGCAGCGGGCAAAGACGGCGTGACGGCGCTCATGGTGGCCGTTCACCACCGACAGATCGAGGTGGCCCAGGCGCTCGTGGACGCTGGTGCCAAGATCGACGCAGTCGACGCGAGCGGGCGGACGGCACTGATGCGGGTCGCCGGGCTCTCGATCGAGTTCTTTTGCGACTACAACGCGTCAGTCCAGCGAGAAGAGCTGGTCCGGCTGTTGCTCTCGGCAAGCGCGAGTATCGAACTGGCGGACGCCAACGGGAAGACTGCGCTGTTGTATGCAGCTGCTATCCACGAGTCGGAGCCGCTGCGCGCCCTCCTCCAAGCCAATGCGGACGTGGAGACGACCGACAGGCACGGAAACACACCGCTGCTAACAGCCGCTCGGTGCGGGGCCGCCGAGAGCGTGCGTCTGCTACTGGAGGCGCACGCTCGGGTGGACGTCGCGAACGCTGCCAGCGAGACCCCATTGATTGCAGCGGTCGCGTTCCCGTATTTCCCGGGCGACTTGTCCATGAAGGTGGTCGAGTTGCTGATCAAGGCGCACGCGGACACGCTGGGGGCCAACCGTCAAGGACAGACGGCGCTGCACCTTGCAGCCAAGCATGGCAAAGTCGACATTGTGAACGCCCTTTTAGAAGCTGGCGCGGACATTGATGCGAGGTGCTGCAAAGACAACACCGCCCTGGTGTATGCAGTCGAAGGCGGGAGGCATGGTGACGTGATTGAGGCGCTGCTACAAGCGGGCGCAAACCCGACCATCGGGAATCAAGAGGGGAAGACGGCGATGGATCTCCTAGCGATCAAGGGCAACCGGCGCTGCGCGGAAGCTATCCAGCGCGCTATCAGCCATCGAGACGTTGCTTCGACGAGAGCAGTTGAGTCTTCCGACCAAGGCTCGTCGAAGAGTTCCCGCGACGACGGCTTTGAGGTGCTCTCGAACGCAGACACAGTCTTGAGCGATTTGGCTTGCGAGTGTCGTGAAGGAGACCTCGCGTCTTCGTTGATTCAAGTCGGCCAAGCACTTGCTAAAGACAAGGGCGAAGGTGAGGAAGCTTCGGGGAACACCAAGAGGGAGACTATTGATGCAACCGTCATTCCAGAAAGTCGTGAGGGCCATCCCGATGACGTGAGCTCAGCAGCATCTCCCGACGCATTTGTCGAGCGTTCCGACGACAACAGCAAGGTTGTCATCGCGGTTCTTGATTCCGATGAACAGTCCAAGCATCCGTTCCACTACGCTGTGCTCGCAAGTGGAAACAACGCCAAGTGCTTCAATGGCCTCGTCGAAGATGCTGAGAGCGACGCGAGTGTGGCCGCTGATGTCCGCCTTACCACGCGGTCCACGTCTGTCGAGCGACTTTGTGCTGCAGAATATGCGCACTCCATTGGGTACCACGAAGTCGGTGACTTCCTCATGGGAAGAATGCACAAGTCGTGTTCGCTCTCGATCAACAAGTCCAAGGCCGTGTCCGTGACGCTTCTCGAGGACTCGACCGATTTCTCGTTCATTTATGCTGCCGAGAAGAGCAAGGGGAGCGTGGTACGCTGCAATTTGCTTCTCGATGACGACGAAGGTGAAGAAGGAGACAAGATTGACCGTCTGATCCAAGCTGAAGTGACTCGCGAAGTCGAGACCGAACTCGTGTCGTGGTCACCGCTGGAACTTGCCTGTCAGCTCGGATACCTTCAGGTCGTCAACTGTTTGCTGAAGAGAGGAGTCAAGAGGCTCGAGCGGAACCCGGTGGTGCGCGCTCGAACGATTGAGCGAGCGGAGGCGCTGGGCCGTATGTAGGGCCATCTTGCTTGGTGTTTCGCGTTCCGATCGTTAATGTGATGTGGTGCATTTGTTGCTCGTATGCTGGGCTTCGTGAGATATGTACAGGTGCACGCAGAGCATATATTTTTTGTCTCATTACACGAGCTCCACCTATGCCTGGATATGATGCGATTGGCTCGCGTTAAAGCGATTTTTGTGGCAACTTTTGCAACTTTTTAATGAATTAGTTGCGCAACTTGCTTGCTATATAATCATGGTTTCTGAAATATTTCGGCACAAATTAGGAAACAAAAACCGGTAGCGAATATTCCAATGAACCGGTCCGCTTCGGCTCGCGTTAAAGCAACTGCCCGCGAGCAACTGCCAGCAACTTCCAGCGGATCGCGAGCGCATGACAGCCGTTATATTGCAAATGGACAATGTAGTATACTGAAAACTAACGAATCAAAATCGAGAAAGCGAATATTTCAAGTGAACCGGTTCGAGTGCTTTACGCTGAACCGTGGGGGCCGGAGAGCCACTTCCAAAGATGCAGAACGAGGAACCCCAAGACACACGCGGCTCAGTCGAGGAAGCCGCCGCGCGCACCCCTGATCCCCAGCGCGGCCCAATGGAGCACGCCGCCACGCGCACCCCTGATCCCCAGCGCGGCCCAGTGGAGCACGCCGCCGAGCGTAGCCCTGGTCCCCAGCGCGGCCCAGTGGAGCACGCCGCCGAGCGTAGCCCTGATCCCCAGCGCGGCCCAGTGGAGCACGCCACCACGCGCACCTCTGATCCCCAGCGCGGCCCAGTGGAGCACGCCGCCGCGCGCAGACGAAGTAGACACTTGAGAGTGGCTGTTGATCCATTGCAGAGGCGTGGACGGCAGCCGCGCTCATTCGCCGCCTCGAAGAAGCGGGCGGCTACCCGTCTCCTGTGGGCG